>JASSUY010033654.1:0-22186 GCA_032466535.1 Forpus xanthops
GCTGCTATGAGGTCTCCACGCAGCCTTCTCTTCTCCAGGCTGAACAGCCCCAACTTTCTCATCCTATCTTCATACGGAAGGTGCTTCAGTCCCCTCCCTGATCATCCTCGTGGCCCTCCTCTGGACTTGTTCCAAGAGTTCCATGTCCTTTTTATGCTGAGGACACGAGAACTGGTCACAGTATTCCAAGTGAGGTCTCACGAGAGCAGAGTATTGGGGCAGAATCACCTCCCTCATTCTGCTGGTCGCACTCCTTTTGATGCAGCCCAGGATACAGTTGGTTTCCGGGGCTGCAAGAGCACACTGCCGGCTCATGTTCATTTTCTCATTGACCAACACCCCCAAGTCCTTCTCCTCAGGGCGAATCTCTTCTCT
Organism: Forpus xanthops; assembly: GCA_032466535.1. Taxonomy (NCBI): domain Eukaryota; kingdom Metazoa; phylum Chordata; class Aves; order Psittaciformes; family Psittacidae; genus Forpus; species Forpus xanthops. The sequence goes on from JASSUY010033654.1 coordinate 376, forward strand.
GCCAAACCTGTAGCTGTGCCTGGGATTGCTCCGACCCAAGTGTAGGACCTTGCAGTTGTCATGGTTAAACTTCATGAGGTTGACATCAGCCTACCCCACAAGCGTGTCAAAGTCCCTCTGGATGGCATTCCTTCCCTCCAGTGTATCAACGGAACCACACAGCTTGGTGTCATCAGCAAACTTGCTGAGGGCACACTCAATCCCACTGTCCATGTCACCAACAAAGATATTGAACAAGACCAGTCCCAATACTGATCCCTGAGAGACACCACTCGTTACTGGTCTCCAGCTGGACATTGAGCCATTGAGCACAACTTTTTGTGTACGGCCATCCAGCCAGTTCTTAATCCACTGAGTGGTCCACCTATCAAATTGATGTCTCTCCAACTTAAAGGCAAGGATGTCATGTGAGATAGTGTCAGACACTTTGCACAAGTCCAGATTTGCAAAGACAGTATAAGGAAGACATGGATCTTAACATGAGCACAAAAGGAAACTTCAGAAATTAACTAGGAGGGTAATGCTCTCAGCAGTCACTTGAAACTGTTTAGAGACCAGGTGAAAAACTGTCTTCTGGTCTCACAAACATCACACGCCATAGAGCTGCCTTGCAGTTGAGCCTATATCACTGGTTTGGAGCTACCAAAACAATCAGCTAACGTAGCATGAAATGCTTAAGGGATTTTTGGATGATTTTAGCTCTCACAGTAACTAACATTTAGAACCCTTCTGATAACACTTAATCTACTTAGGAGCTTTTAAGGTAGATTAGCAATATCCCTGTATTACAACTGTCCTCTTGAGTACACTGAAGGATTCAACCCGGTGGATCAGTGGCAGCACTGGGGATTAGTGGCAGCCCCAGGTAAGATACCAGGATCTTATCTAGATGGAAGTTTCTGCATCTGACTTAATTTCTTACTACAGTTAAGTTTAGTAACTCAATTTTGTGGTACTGTTCCATTAGCATCAAGATTTGTGATTTGTCCCTAAATGTGGATCAAGCTCTGATTAACTGCCCTGCTGGCCATTGCAAACCATTAGGTAGCACAGCTTCACAGGACACCAATATGTGTGTTATTACTTGCCAACCTTGCTAACACAGGGAGAATCTATGGAGACAGAAGTTGTGAAATCAAATTAGATAACTGAGTATTTAAGGGAAGTGTTAGGCTAAGTATAGGCAGTTCTGTGCAGAGCTTTTTGACAGATTACTAAGATATTTTATGTAGCTGCAAGAAAATCGCACCTCCTAAGCTGTCTGCTCCGGTAGCCTGAGGAGGAAGACAGGCCCGCTCAAGCCATGTTTCTGACCAGTTGTTTCAAAAATCACAGTCTCTCAGGTGTGTCTGCATGCTTTGAGCTAGCAAATGTGAACCTGGGCTACCAGACAGTCTTGGGTGGCTTATGCTCCAGGTCAGATGCATGTCATTTTTAAGCTGCAGTTGTGTTGCTCTGGTTGGCTGGCCTGGCAGGCGCAGAGCACTCCTAACCCTAGCTGTGCAGCATCTGGAGCAGGCAGAACAAGCTGGAGCTAAGTCTCTTGCACCCTAGGATTACCTTGTGGTACTCAACTGCTTGTGACATTGAAAGGCAGCAGGATCAAAATTCATTGTCTTCCTTGTATGTTTCTGAGTAATTAAATGCTAAGTATTATTCTGAGGGCTGAGTAAAGCCTGAAGTTTGTTTTTTCAAAAACATCTTCAATTTGGGAACAAAAGCTATGGGTTGCTGGGAATGCTGGAGTTACTGAAACGAACTCATCCCCAGCGTAACTCCACTGAAATCCTGGGAGCTACACGAGGAACTCTTAGAGCCACAATTTCCGCAGTTAAATTCCCCTAAGCAAGGTGAAGTTAAATGCGCAGCCAGAAGGAGATGGGATCAATTCAAACTGACACCACAGGTTTTAAATAAGTCTTAACACTTCATATGTGAAAGAGAAAAGTGTGAAGGGCTTGAAGGAAGTGGCACAGATTTTTTCATTAGCCTGTTGGGTGTCACCGCAGGGCAACACCTTGAACACAGGAGAGGGAAGAACCTTCTGAAAGCATGTGAATCCCGAGTGGAGGAATACAAGGTGCAAAACTTTAGGTCAGATGCTGCTGGGGACCTGCTTCTCTAAGAGCTGGAATACATGCTTGGACCTGTCTGTGTGTAGGAAAATTATTACAGTCCACTGACTTCCACAGGCTTAAATGAATGTGTATATTTAAGGTTGCTGAAAGAATAATTTTCTGCTTGGAAGAAGCAGTGTCCAGGTTTCCCCCTTAACCCTCTGCTGGAAAATACCCAAACTTGTCTCCCTACCAGGGCACCCTTAGAAGAAACCTTTCATGGATCCCTCAGGCAAAGCCCTCATGTGTTATCTTCTGTCTTGGACTAAATTTTGGGTGATCTTTTTTCTTAACATATTCTAATTTTCTATGACTTCATATAGTAGGGCCCTATGAACAGGACTTCTAGATGCTGCAAAACAGCACAATATAGCTAGGATACCCTTAAGCTGAAAAACCTGTTCTTCTTTTCAACCATCTGACTTCTATTGATTTACTCTTACAGTAGGTGTCTTTTTTTACTTGGTTTTTTTTAGTACTGGACTCGAAGGTACAGAATGTTTGCAAATCTTTACCTCTGAGCTCCTGTTGTGTTATCGAACTGTGTCTCTCGTTTATTTATACCTGCACACCCTGGTTTCTATGGTTTCTGTGGAAAAATGGTGTACTGCTATGACCTTCCACCTAGCAGTGATGGGCATTGTGTTGGGTTGTTTTCTTGGAGTTTCTCGTCAGCATAACTTGTGTTGAATATGTAGAGACACTTGCCTTCTCCTTGTTCTGATATGCAGGAAGAAGATGTAGTTCCTGTGTCAGGAGTACAGGTCAGGGATTTGTTAAACTTGGCTAAATGTCAGTCTGAATCCCAAAGTGTGCAGTCAGGTGAAAAATCCCCTATAAGTCCATACTCAGGGATTTGGCATCTAGTGGGTATCTACTGAGCATGATTGAAGGTAATTTTTTCCCCACACTTGTTCAGAAACTTTGTTGCTCACTCTGTTGCACAGGTAACTGTCAGTCACAATGCACTTCAATTTATGTAAAATTCAATTAATTTAGTAGCATTTACTGTTACCTGCTTGAATAGTTTGTCATTAGTATCATCGCTTCATGGAGGAGAGAGTGAGTGTCCTGTTCACTAAGTGGTGAAAATCAATAGCTTTTGGATTTGCTTTTTAAAGATAAAGAGAGAGAAATGGGGCTTTTGGCTGAGACCAATATGAGAAATTTTCAGTCCTTTGGGAATTTTTGAGTTTTAGGAAATAATGAAGAGCAACAAGGATGCAGTTGGAACTGATGGTCAACTTTAGCTAATGATATTTATTACTTAACAAACTTCCTTACAAATAGCTGGTGCAAACATGGAAGTTTTCTTGGACTGTTGAAGCACTGTATCAGTTGCCCTCCTCCAGTTAAGGAATGAGCATGTAAGGATATGGATAGCCACAAGGGGGAACATAGTAAGCAAGACTAGGTGAAATGTCCTATGTCTAATTGACCGTTTACCCCCTTCTGACTTGATGAACTCCACTGTGGTTATTCCTGATCAAGAGTCTGATAACAGAAATCAGAATCTGACCTGGTGAGTTTTAATGTGGCATTTCAATTTACCAAGCAAATTTTGGTCTTCAGGAGGATGCATGTACATTTTGGTGATTAATGAGGTTTCTTAATTAATGGGGGATATTTGTATATGTAATACTGCATGTAAGTCTCTCAGGAGCACAGGGTCACGAGAAAGGCATAAGGAAACATGATACCACATAGAGATGGAAAGTATCCATTCTACCAGCTTACCCTTTCTGTCTGTGGAGCAAGCTATATGTTTCACCACTTACAGATCTTGAAAAGAACTAGTAAAGCTATGTAAATAAACATCCTATGCATTTTATTTCTGAACTGAGACTGAATGGTCCTTGCAGATACTTTTGAGAGCTCAGTGGATTACTGTTTCATATGAAGGTTAGAATCCAACTTCTGTGGTCTGGTAGCTGTTTGCTGTGCAGTTTGAAAAACCCCACTAAACAAACAACAAGCCAATAACCTGATAACGGCTATTCCTGTGTACAATTACATTTAGCTGATAAATCAATAACCTCTTTCAAATTATCCTTTTAAAATAAAAGTACCTTCTACCAATAATCTTCCTCTTTGTTGTCTTTTTTTCTTTTTTTTCATCTATTCCTCTCTTCGCTGTGCAAACTCAAAGGTCATTTTGAAGAATGTGGATTCTCTCCTTTATGTGGACACTGATGTCCTCTTCCTGAGGCCCATCGATGACATCTGGCACATCCTGACAGAGTTCAACTCCACACAGCTAGCTGCTATGGCCCCAGAGCATGAGATACCAAAGATTGGCTGGTACAGTCGCTTTGCGCGTCACCCTTATTATGGGACAACTGGAGTCAATTCCGGAGTGATGCTAATGAATTTAACACGGATACGCAACACTCAGTTCAAGGTGAGAAGAAATACAGCTGTTGCAGGAATGAATGAGCTCTGTATCTTTCACAGCTTGTAAAGCCTAGTATAAAATTACATAAAGTTTGTAATATAAGGAATCTGAAAAACTGAAAGTATATATATATAATTGGGAACTAAAATAAATGATAGAGGAAATGATTATTAAAAAAAGTGAAGCTTCCTCAAGAGACCGGAGCACAGAGAGCTGCAGATGCAGTCTGTTAGCAGTAGTGAAACTGGCTTCTTCAACATTCAGTTTTCCCTTGAAAGACCCAGGAAAGAATAAACTCCAGGATCTCCAGTGCAGTCACTGTGGTGTTGTTGAAATTGGAAAGCTTGATGTAAATACCCAAAGAAAATGGTAATGTTTTGCATCTGCTCTAGATAGAATTTTGAATCCTGCTGCAGATCAAGTGACTCCATGAACATAAATGAGAGGGGAACATTTTCACTGACATCTGACATGTCCCCTCTTTTGTGAAAGGCCTGACTTGCAGAACCTGTGTCTTTCATTGAGCATGTATTCTCTATATGTTCTTTAAAACTTTATTTGCCCCAAGTGGTTTTGTTCCTCAGCCAATGTGGGGGTTTTCCTGTATTGTTACAGGAGCAGCCTGAGCACTTGGTCTCCATACTATTATATCCAGGGAATATAATTTTTAATCTGCATTTTTCCTCACTCAGTTCTTACCTTGTTCCTGCATTTTTGCATTTTTCCACTTCTTCTCCCTCCTGTTGCTCAGAATAGGAAGACTGAATAGCAGGAGCTGACATCAGAGCTAGACCCAGGAGACCTTGCTTTCCTGTTTAGATAAACAAGAGCACCATCAGCTCTGCTGTTTCAAACCTATCCAGGTCTAACACTTCCTGGCAGTTCTTCATTTTTCACCTGGGGATCTGAGGGGGTTCAGCAGACTTACAAGTGGTGCCACAGTCTGATTTCTGCATCACATCATGTCCCCCTACTAAACTATTGCTTCTGGTTTCTGCCCTGCAGAACAGCATGATACCGAGTGGTTTGACTTGGGAAGAAATGTTATATCCATTATATCAAAAGTACAAAAACTACATTACATGGGGAGACCAGGATTTGCTAAATATAATTTTTTACTTTAACCCAGGTAAGTACTGACTCTTGGAGTCGTCATCAGATCTGTTAAGAACATTTCTTGAACTTTGTATTTTTTTCTTAGATGCTATTTGTTATTTATATGTATAACATGCTTGGGCATGGAGTTAATGAGTGAGTGCACTAGGATTTACAACCTACAAAACTACTCCTGAATGGGGTGCTGGTAGTGGGGCTCAGACTTGGTTCCATTGAATATGTAAATCTGCTTTCTGGAGATTCTGAGAAAATAGGGAAGTGTAACTTTAATGATCAAATGCAGCAATGAAGTTCAAGTTTCATGTGTGCTTAAAAAGCACCACTGGACCAGGGCCTGGCTGAAGAGATACGTTTGTTTCATATTTGTCTGAATGTGAAATTGCCAAACTTTCTCCAAAGCTGTGCTTTATTTTTCTGCAATACAGCTGAATTCTGATATTTATGCAATGAGTAACAAAGTGAATACAAATGGACACAGCCATTGGAATATCTCTTCTAGAACTGTTGCCCTCCCTACTCTTGCTCCTTCGCTAACAGTTACTTCTTGAGAAAGATGCTTCCAGCCTCTCAGCTGAGTGAACCTGCCTCAGCAGGCACCAGGGTCGTGTCATCTGTATTCTGCTCCTTACATTTATACATTTTCTACTCTTCTGTATTTGCTTGCTCTGAGACTAAGAGCAGCTCTCTCCAGTCCTTGTTCTCAAAGAACAGATGGCATAACCCACCTCATCCTAGTGTGGACCAGCACAACCAACACATGACAACACTTGTCAGCCCAGCAAAAATGTAATCTTTGATTCCTTGCCTGTCAGTCTTGCACAGTGCCTCTGAAAACAGCACATAGCATTTCAGTTTGCCCCTTTCCCCTTGAACTGGGGTTGTATTCCCATGAGTGCATTACCAGGGAATTGGCAAGTTTGGGCATTTGTATTTTAAAAGGTTATGACTTTCCACAAGTGCTGAGTCAGTTTCTGGGAATTCAGCCCCTTGTAAGTATGTTGCACTGGTTACACGGAAGTCACTTCAAGCACTTCCAAACCTGGGAACATCTGAGAAATGCAAGGATTTCAAAACTGCAGCATAGTATGTGCTTCCCAAAGAAGCTAGGGACCTTATTTCGTGCTTCTGAATGGATGCTGAGTATCCATTCTTACTTGTTTCCCATGTGACCTCATATTTGCTCTTATAAGAACAGAGTAAGTTTGGATTTATATTTATTTATTATGTTCCCTTTTCTTTTTTTCTAAGAAGTCACAGGCTAGGTAACTGGATATACCCAAATCCAGGCAAGTAAAAGTAAAAGCAAAGCGATAAGCTAACATCTGTTTGCTGCAGACAGAGGTCAGGCATTATACACCACGTATTATCCTCAATCCTAGGGAAAAAATGAAGTGGAAGAAATCTCCATTGTGAAATCATAAATGAATTTCGAAAAGAAATGAATGTTACAGGAATAGGGCCCACTGGAGGAAGAAGAAGCTGAAGTTGTTGTGATGTTAAACCCAAGCTACAAATTTCAGTGTGGAGAAAAAAGCAGAGATTACAGAAGTATTTGAATTCTCTATTGTATCCACATGTTGGGACTTTCCTGCACCACACTCTCTCTGGCCTTCCCTTGTAACTGGTAAATAATTTGTTATGAATGACGTAACATCAGACTGCACAAGGAAGCAAAAGAGATGGATACAGTTAAGCCAGAAAACAAGACTTGCCCCAGGTTGCTGAGACCAGTCTGGGAAAGGATCAGTCAAGATCCCACAGGTGGCTTAAAAATGCCCAGCACTGTGTAACCTGGGGCCTGCAGAGATGTGCCCTTCTTCCCATCTCTGAAGGCTGCTGTGATGGGTGATGGGTCTGAAGGCTCCCAGAGCAGCTGGAGCCTGAGTCCAGCTGGGACAGCAAAAATGCACAAACGCATCATGTGAGGAGGTCACGAACGCCCGGATGATGTGTGAAAGCTCATGAGCACCTGATGACATCCTTTCCCCACAGTGACTGGTGACTGTACTGGGAAACATCTGCTCAGGGTTACCGAAAGGATTCCTGTTACCTACAGCAGGTTTGGATCAGACATTACTGCTCTTCTGCCCTTTCAGCAACACCAGGGAGCAGTTCTGGATGTATGATGGGTCAGATGGAATGGACACCATTTACAATCTACCCCTTCTGGAGAAGTCTGTTATATAGAGGGAGATTTCTTCCCCTCAAGGGAAGAAATGTGTCACAAACTTTATCTCCTACGTGTTCAAGAGCCACACAGGGCCCACTGCAGACTTCCTGGGAAGCTTGGAAAGGCCAAGTGAAGAATTCAGTCTTCAGTGGTTTTGGCATGACCTGCCAGCATCATGCAATGATTCATTGTGCTCCATTTCTGAAGCAGAAAGGTCACAGGGACTGGTGTAATTTATTATAAGCAGATTGCAAATCCTGTGGGTGCACAGAGAGTTTAAAAAAGGAAAAAGCATCAGTAGGAGAAAGGAAGTTGTAAGCTCTTTTGAGAAATTCAGCTCATCTTTAAATAGCCTAGACCTGTGAAATTAATGGATGGCCATGCTTAGGACTGTGGATAAAATACCTTTTTCACTCTGCTGTATCTCAGTATAACAAGTTGCCGTAACCTCAGTGAAAGCTTCAGCAGCTAGCCCCAGATACTCTCTGCAAGTTTTCCCATGCTGTCTCCAGAAGGACTGAGGACTTTGCATAACCCCACTGGCTATGTGCGCCTCCCTGGTCATTTCTGTAGCTCCAAGAACTTCTTAGGGTCAGAGGGTGCTGGGTGGTTAGGGTTAGGGTTTGAGGCTGTCATTTCTAGCTTTGGAAAATGCTGCCTTGGTTTGTGTTTGCAGCCAGTCTTTGTGTTGGCCTCTCTCTCTGTCAGCTCAGGTCTAACAGCACTGAGGTTTGTGTAGTCATCCCCTGAGGAAAGGAAGCTTCTACGTGTAGCTGCTGTTTGGGATATTTGCGAAAGAACTGAATTTTTCCTGATATCAGTGGCAGCTTTTGCACAGAACCGTGGTTTAATTTGTTGTAACTCTTGGTTGATGTGTCTTTTTCTTTCCTTTGCTCCATCTGCCTTTACCAACATGGGCAGAGTGTCTCTATGTGTTTCCCTGTCAGTGGAATTACCGGCCTGATCACTGTATGTATGGAAGCAACTGCAAAGGTGCAGAAGAAGAAGGTGTCTCTATTCTACATGGAAACAGGGGTGTCTACCATGATGACAAACAGCCTACGTTCAAGGCACTCTATGAAGTGATACGTGATGTAAGTCTTCTGTCTCAACAGAGGCAGTCCTTTTATTTCAGTGTAATTATGCATTTAACCGGGTCACTCAGACTGCTCTTCCAGCAGATCAGGCTGAGCAGAGCAGTGCTGTATGTGTACCCATCAGACACAAGACAACAAGGTTGCTTTGGCCTCTCCTCTTTCACTGTGTGCATGTATTGGAGGTGGTTTAAATACTATTCATATTATAGTAAAATTCTAATAAAAAAGGCTGATAAATTGCTTTTCTGTAATAACAGAGGTAGGAAAAAAGAATTGTTCCAATGGAGTTACTCCTGTTAGTTCTGCAGCTCTGGTCTATAAATACCCAAAGCAAGCTTGTCCTCCCTGATCACCTAGAGCCTGGGGCACACAGCAGGCAAAAGCATGTATGTAGACACAGGTCTGTATTCCTACTCTGAATGTTGTATGAGTACACCTCCACTCTCTAAAAGCTGTGTCATTACAGTGTCCCTGTGTTAGCAAATCTCCTTTCAATGCAGACTTCAGAAGTACAGCTTCTGGGCAGTCGGCTGTTTCAGGTAATACACCTTTCCTGAAAGCAGGTGCCCTCAAGCAGAGCAGTGTTTGAAGCTGGCAGGCTTTGCTGACACTGTGGGAATGTGGTGGACAAGTCACTGCCTACCTGCAGCAGGTGCTGTCTTAAACAAACTTCTAAAATGCCATTTTGTAACTGGTGAAAACTGATCATTCTTCTTTTCTTGTCTTTAGTTTCCATTTGAAGACAATCTCTTCCAGTCTCTGTACTACCCTCTGCAGTCCAAGTTTCTGGATACAGTGCACACTTTATGTGGGAGAATTCCACAAGTGTTTTTGAAGCAAATTGAGAAAACTATGAAGAAGGTGTATGAAAATCGTGTCATTGTCTACTTGGGTGCCAACCACAGATACTAAATGTAGCTATATATTTTTAAGCAGAGTTTTAAGTCTTGCACCCCATCTCATGAAGCATAAAAATGAAGAGTATGAACTCCTTTTCTGAAACTCAGAATTAAAATAGTTCCCTTATCCAATTTCCTAATAGGCCCTGAAATTACAATGCCAGAGGAAATCCTTGGATTTAAACTGTCTTTTGATCTCTTCCCATGTTTACTCTTGGTTGTAACAGGGAGAGGTGAGGATTCTCACTTTCATTTGGTGAGTTTAGTTTGCTTGTTTAAGAAAGCTGCATTCACTGTAGCCTGTACTGATCTTACACTTGACAAACTATTGTTTGAACTATGTAATATCAGGACTATAACTCTGAAATGATAGGGCAGATATTCTTGACTCATGAGAGCACTGAACTACGGAGCAGATCACTTGTGTGATAGGGCAAGTTAAAATTTACTGTAGTAAAGGGAAAGAATTTGCTTAAAATTGCACTTCTGTCTCAAGGAGTATTACCTGCTGTTCTTCACATGTAGGTCCTAAGATCTCTCTTACTCAAAAAGATTAGAGGAATGGAAGTGCTTCTTTGTATTTCACAGCACTTTTTGTCTAGTGATTGTCATTTTTTCCCTTCTGCTTTTCAGTAGTTTTGTGTGGGCTTCTCATGAAAGAATTACAAGGATTACAGCATCAATAGGAAGACCCTGTACAAGAAATGTGAGGGAGATGCAGTGGAAGCTGTGGCACCTGCACAGCTAGTGGAGAACAGCAAGAGAACCTTTTCTTGTGGTGTATGGTCCTGGTCTTCCCCTCCAGTGTGTTACAGTTTTAAGAATGTAATCTATAACTTGGTAATACTAATGGCATTAGACACAGTCTGAGAATATTGTGAATGAAGAGAACAAACCCAGGTACTGTTGATATGGTTTCCTCTTTAATTAATCCTCTCTAATTGCTGTTTACTGCACAGTAACAGTAGTGTGCGACTGACAACCAGGGATACTGTGACTGCTGCTTCTGACTCGCCTTTTCTGCTTCACCAGAAACTTGGGGTATAGACATTTATTTCTGCCTGGCACTTTTGTTCGTGAAAGTTGAGAGGTTTATGCTAGGATCGTAATGAAGAGCCTCAAAGTGAAAGAGGGCACAGAATAGCTTTGATGCTTATTTAAAATACTTCATGTAGTTTAGGTTTCGCAAATACGATGATCACCTGATGAGATGCCCAGAAAACAGCTTATTAAAACTAGCAGTATCTGAAAGGTGCTTGGCACAAGTCACTGGGAAAGCGAGGATGCTCTTAGAGTGGTGATAAAAGAGCAGACTCCCAGAGGGTTTTTGCTATGTGTAAGCCCTGAGGGGTGCGTGTAGGTAAGTGCTTGAGGAACACAGCAGAGAAAATGACCTTACTTTTCAGGTCTGTTGAGAGGTGAAATTAACCATTGCTTGGAACTACTCGCTTTAATAGGCAAAGTGGGAGAGAGGTGAGATACATGGAGCTTCCTTGTACTGAAAGGCAAACTGATAGAGACTGTGTATCTTGTACATGTAACATTGATTTATTAGTGGTACCCATCCTGGGGGGTGTGAATGAGGGAAAAGGATTCGTGTCCTAAGTTAAAACATAGGATTTCTGAAACACTGCAGTTTTGGGGGTTTCTGCCCTGTCCAGTCTGGGCTGATGCACAATTTCATAAGAGACAAGACTCCAAGAGAAAGTCATTTTGGTTTGCACATTCCTCTCTCCCTGTGTGGCAGCTCCTGAGTGGAGGGAAAGGCAGGCCCTGCTGGCATCTCAGCTGCAGTGAACAGCCTGTACACAGGATGAAGCGCCGGCAAACAGCAGAGTGTGAAAATGCCTGTGACACATCCGTAAGTGCTGGGTGAATGACACAAGGTGGCTAACAGCATCACAAGAGTCATCTGAGTAGAGGAGGTGTTGAGATAGAGGCTTGGAATAAGGGACATACTATCTTGTTCCTAGCAGTCTCACTGCTGCTCTCTGCTAGCCCTTGCAGGCAGGACAGACAGACAGAAACTGTTGTTTGCAGGCTGTGTGCTGCAAATTCTAATCAGTGATCTGTGATTCTGACTCTCATCCCTTCTCTTGCAGTTTGCCACTAACATGTAAATTGACATGCAAAGGAGACCTGCAGCTCTGCACCTATTTTGATTGAAAGGACAGGACCCAGAAAGACATTTAAAGTGTAGATGTTACTGCTTCTCCAACTTAGTATTGTCTGGTTTAACTGAAGTTTTAGTCACCACTTAAAAAGAACAGAACACTTCTAGTTACAGAGAGGAGTGTGAATACGTGACCCAAACAAACACTGAGGATTTTGGAATCGGAAGGCAGTGAAAGGAAAATGCAGCATGCTGTTCTAAAAAGCTTAAGATCATCTAAGCAGAGCATAGGACAGGTAAACCTTTCAGGCTGTAATACTGAGAACTTGTAAAAAAGAATAGCTTGTATTAGCTTGCTTTTTGATGTTTGTTTTCAAGTGTCAGGGTGAAGCTGACTGGGGGTCAGACGAGGCCAGGCACTCGGAATTCCTCATTTCTATGGTAGCTACAAGCCACAGAAAGTTGCAGAGCAAAAGTCCTGTTGCCCAGACAATTGTAACTCTGGTGCTAAGCCTCTGGAGTTTGGGAGGCTGGGATTGTGTAAGCTGTGATTCAGCAGAACCCAGCAACTACGGGCGCATTAAAATGAAGGAATGGAATTCATTACAAAACAAAAGCATTTTTGCATTTCAAATTATTAGAGATCAAACCAGTGCTTTTTGTGTTTACAGGAGGTGCTACATTATGTTTAGAAGGAATTGTGTTATATTCTCAACAGCTACTGAAATATATGAAGTATATGCTTTAACATGAAGACTGTTTTTTAACATATCAACTTGCAGGAAGAAAGAGGGAGGCTCCCCCCTGCTGAGCTGCTTCTGAGCTCCCCAAAGTGGCTTAAAACAAGTCTGTAACTTCAGTTTTGCTGTTAGAATTATTAATATATGGTTTATTACCACTTCCAAAACCATGTTATATTTTGGGTTTAACAGTAGTTGATTCTAATATTAATCTTATTTAGAAACCAGTTTTAATTCCCTTCCTATTTCATACTTGTGGCTAATTCCTTGTTAATTAGCCTTCATTTATTTTAATAATGGTATATGTAAATACGTATATAGACTTTATATCCTCACTCCCCCTTCCTCTCATGTATTTTAGTTATTTCCAGTGACATAGTGTAATGAAACCACCTTTGCTAACGTAACACCCTCAGCAGTGTTACACTAACATGGGGGGAAACAAAACCAGTTTTCTTTACACTCCAGCACATGGAATGTATGGGTAACAAAGGGAAAGAATCCCCTTGCACGCAGAGAAGGAAGCAGCAGGGTACAGCAGAGAACTGTGCCTGCCTCATCTGTACTTAAGCCTCAACCCAGCAAATATTGGATACTCTGAATAGTGCCCATGTATTCAGGGACATATGTGCAGTGCATAGCACCAAGCATGTAACAAGGTCCTTGCCGTATCAGCTCCAGATATTCAGGGTTTAGAGTTGCTGTATTATACTTGAACTTGCTGAAGACATAAATAGGGGCTTTGTAGTAAGTGCTGCTGAGCACCTTCTTTTAGGTCAAAGCCATTTAAAAGGCATCAGGCTACCAGTGCACATTGTACCACAAAAAGCTGCTGGAGCAGGAAGCATTTGGTCGCATCATTTCTCTAATGTGAGAGTTTCTCCAGGCTGTTTGCCTGTATGTTACAAAGCGGGCTTAGATAGCTCCACTGTCCTGTCACTTACAGGAGGAAACTGGAAACTGCTCTGTGTGTGTGTGTGTGTGTGTGTGTGTGTGTGTGTGTGTAAGAGGAGCATGTGTAAAGAATTCTGTACCTTTTCTCTATCATTTAATTGCTCATGTATTTTTGTCTGACAAGTGCACCTATTGTTTATAGCTCCCAAGGAGGCCTAGCAGTGCATTTCCTTGTTAAGATCCTTTGGCTTACATACAAATAAATGAAGTTTTAAGCAAGCTCTGTATTTTGATAGTTTCCTTTTAAATACAAGATTTTGTGTGTCTGTGTGTCAGGGGGTGATGGGTCTGGTTGGGATGGAGGTTTGTATCGGTGATGATCCGCTGTGTGTATACAAAGTATGTCTGCATTGAGCAGATAACAGTGTTCCTCCTTTTAGAGATTCACTGTAAGAAGAGACCATTATATTGGATATGTTACTGAAAGAGACAAATCCATACCTTTAACTTGCCTCAAAGTGCTAATGTGTTGTGCTACAACTGTAGCTGCATTACAGTGGCCATGGGTCAGATCCTGATCTGAAGGGAAACCAGAGTTTCACCTTTTTAACATCTCTCCATTATGGTTTGCTCCCTGGAGGATTTGGCCATTTAGCACCATTTCCTTTCCCTTCTTCTGGTATTAGATTTTAACTTTGGACACTGGTGTATGGTCACTGCTGCAGTCCCCTTGGTTGTGCCACAACCTCTCTGTGCAACAGAAGCTTGTGAGATGTCTGTTCAGCCAAACCAGTTGTCAGCCTGGTGATGAAAGTGGTTCCTCACTTGCTCAGCTGTTTGGTGTTTTGGGCTCAGCCACGCTGTCTTTGAAGTCGGGAATAAAACTGCCATTGATACAAGAAAAGGTAAGGGCAGCTGTAAAAGAACAGTTCTCTGTCCAGTGCTGCACTGTCCGTGGCCGCGAGGTGTGTACTTGTGTGATGTTTTGGTTACATGCTCCATGATCAGAGTGGTCGGTGATGTCCCGATCCAAGGTTTTTCACTCGCAAACATGGCTTCAGTCAGTTTTGCTGTGGGCAGGAGGCAGTTTTTGTGACGCAGGGGCTCTGCAGAGGTACCCCAGGCACAACAGCAAACAGGATGGGGCACTTCCCTGCTGGTGCTGAGCTGTGATCTTCCCTGTCCCCACTGCTGTGCTGCCGGGTTTGTTACATCAGTCTAAGTCTCATGGGCTGCAGCTCTCCTTCTTGGAACAAGCACATTTCAGTTCACTGAGGCAATGCCTTGGAGCTCAGTTACCCACAGCTGAGCAGCATGGATACTGGAATCATCTTCTTCCCTGCCCTCACTACTCTACACACATCGGTGGCCATGGTTTGGACACCAGGATGCATCATGGAGTATTGACTCTAAACAGAGCTCGGCTGTCATTTTACATTCATCCTGTAAGTAGGTTCCTAGTAGATGTAACTTCTCTGTGTGTTCTGTGACATTCAGAGCTGGGAATAAAGTACAACTAACTGAATTAAAATGGAAGACTTCTAATGCTGTGATGAATCTTGACACGTTACTGACTTCAGCACAAGCCGTCGATCATTTGATTTCAAATCATTTCCTTCCCACTGCTTCAGGAAGAGATTCCTCTCCCAAGAATATAACCAGCCAATGTTCTGGAGAGAATGTTCTGCTCCTCTCCATTAGATACAAACGTAATGCCATTAAAGGGACACCAACTACCCCCCTGAGGTGGTATGGGACAGGTACATGGGGTGTCCACAGCTGAGGCTAGTCTGTTCTCCTACTGTGCTTATGAGGCCAGCGTGCATCCACACTGGGACCCATGCACAGCACAGGCTCCCATTGGCATGAGATAAGGAATTGCTGTTTGTGCTTCAAAAGAAATAGCAATGTTTGGAAACTTTGCTTTCATCTCTGCTCAGAATAAAAACCAAACTGTCAACACTTCCTTTGAAATGAAAATGAAAATTGAGACAAAACACCAAGATGTGAATGGGCATTTAACAAAGCGCTTGGTTGTGTTTTCTTTTGAAGTAAGATGTTTTGTTTTGATTTCTACGTTTCTATAAATAAATCATAATGGCTTTTATTTGAAAATACAGTATAGTCCATAAATGTGTAATGGTGTCTTAGAACTAACCCATTTTGGTCATACTGAAATAATGATGAAATGACACGGCCCTTGTTCTAAAGAATAAAGTGGCATCAGTTGACCTGTTCCTGCAGAAACGTGCTTCCCAAACCTGTCTGGAAGTGGTGAATTCCCCACTGTGGTGGTCAGACCAGTGCAAGGTAGGTGCTCTCACAGAGCACACACCTTTAAACAAAGCTCTCCCACCTCTTCAGCTCAGAGCTGCTAAAGGGCAGCTTGTTTTGAATATTGGCTTCCGCACACCTGGGGCTCTAGGAGGGAAAACAAGTCTGGTTTTAATCTGAGTGATCCTGCAGTTTGTCAGGCAGTCGACATCAAGCTTTCTGACCTGGGGATGCATGGGAGGAAGGTGTGAGAAAACAGCTTGGGAAGGTGTCGTGGTTTAAGGCTCTCATGCAGTTTGCTCACTCATTTCCCCCCTCTTTCTTCCCCCAGTACTAGGGGGATGGGGAGGAGAATTGAAAGAACGCAACTCCCACAGGTTGAGATAAGAACAGTTCAGTAACTAAGGTATAACACAAATCACTGCTGCTATCACCAATAATAATAATGACAAGAGAAATACAAGGAAAGAGAATACAATCGCTCACCACCGATACCCAGCCCCACCAAGCAGTGCACCCCCACCCTTCCGGGTCTCTGCCCTCCGTTTTTCCATCCTGGGCATGATGTGCTGTGGTATGGAATATCTCTTTGGTCAGTTTGGGTCAGGTGTCCTGTCTCTGCTTCCTCCCAGCTTCCCCTGCTCCCTGGCAGAGCATGAGGCTCAGAAAGTCCTTGTTCAGACCAAAACATTTCAGCAGTAACTGAAAACACTGGTGTTATCAGTGCTGTTCCCAGGCCCAAAAACACAGCACTGCACCAGCTACTAAGGAGAAAAATGGCTGAACCAAGGACAGAAGGAAACTGCAAACCTGGTTTGCCATGGGCTCAGGCTGATGCAAGAAAACACGTGGGGACTCGACTTGAGCTGGACTCGTGTTGTACGTGTGACCTGGACCTGCTCTCTTTGTAAAGTCTCAAAGTGTCTTGCAGAGGCTTGAAAACAAATATAAAATGTAAACTGGGACACGGCTTTGTGTAAGTTCAGTGAAAGAATAAAAACTCAATCTGGATCGTCAGACAATTTGTCCTTGTTCTTCAGTTTAATGTTCAAACCCACCACATCTCTCCAAACAAGGTGATTCTCAGTAAATACTGTACCAGCAGCATTAGGATCTAACACCAAATGAAATCATACTCTCTGTGCATGTTATTACAAGGTGTGCCAAATACGTTACAAAAAAGAGTAATTATCATTCCTGTTTCATTAACGAAGAAACACAGGATGACTGCCTAACCCATTTGCTGGAGACCACACAACCCATCAATGAAGATACTATGAGCTTTTTTGTATTCTAGGGTCATATTTAAATGTTTCTCCTTTGAAAATGGAAGGAAAATATCATTTGCTGTGAATTGAAATATGATTCAGTTAGTTAAGGGGATGTGGGTTTCAAAATATGCAAACCTCCCGAAGCTGAGCTCCATCCTGAAATGCGTGTGAAATAATCCTTGTTACCACAAAAATACACAAGTCATTCATGCGCTTTCTTTGCTCTATTTCCATAGAAATAATTATGGGTTTCATTTTGTTCCTGTTCCAGAGGATGTGGTTCTCATTTCCTCAGAAATGGGTAGATATCATTTGTGTATCTCTAAATGTTTTCCTTGAAACAAAAAACAAACTGAAGACAACAACACACTAAACAGTGTTTTCATTAAATCTACCTCTGTCATTGAATTTCCAGAACCTCTTATGTTCAATGTTTTTCTCGCCCCCCCAAAAAAATTAATGCAAT
The DNA here is from genome assembly GCA_032466535.1 of Forpus xanthops. NCBI lineage: Eukaryota > Metazoa > Chordata > Aves > Psittaciformes > Psittacidae > Forpus > Forpus xanthops. The sequence goes on from JASSUY010033654.1 coordinate 17,928, forward strand.
TTAAAATGTCTTTCCTATAGAAAACAAAAAGCTCTCAGAAGTCTGTTATTTGGTCTTTTTTCCTCAAATAGGAAGAGCAAGAGAGAGAGGGGGCTGGAAAATGGAAAGTGCTTTCTCTTACAGCTCCTCCTGTGCTAGGAAGGCAGGAGATCAGAAGATAGGGAATGTGGCTTTAATGTGTATTTGCTGTAAGTTGGGGAATTACATTTTTAATGATGAAAGATTCCTGTCTCCCTGAAATAGTTTTTCAGTGCAAACAGAGCGTGGCTGGTAGATGCATGTGCACATTCTCTATCAGTGACCAGTATCAAAAAGAAGACTTCAAGAAAGAGAAGGAAATAAGAAAGTTTCTGGTGTGCCAGTGCCCACATGGATGTGAAGGCATATCAAACTAAAACTGGTCAGAAGCATTGCTTTCCACAGTCTACTGCTATGTGCAAAACACAGTCATATTATTGTCTTTTGGTTTTAATGATTGTCAGTGTTTTGTCATTTTAATTAAAACGTATTTGTAGCCAGCACATTAACGTTTTGTCTCTCCCAGAAGTTCTGCCTTTGGCTGGCTAATAATAAAAAAAGCAGGCATGATCCCACGGCAAGCAAAGGTTAAATTAAGCTTATTGATTATGGCTGAGTGGTAGATGTAACCCATTTTTTTCTTATGCATCTCTCATGTACCTGTGTGAACTATAAAATGCCATCACCTTTTAGATGTATAAAAGATTTGCCACCTAGTCTGACTTGATGGAAAGAATTCAAAAAGCTTCTCAGCAATGAAAAGTCAATGTTAACATACAGTTGGTTCACTTCTTGTGGATTCTACCAAAATATGAAACAAAGATCTTCCTTCAGCCCCAGGGTAGCACAGTGACAATTAATTTGATGTATGACAGCTATGTGATAAATGCTACTCTTCAGAAAATAAAAGTTCACTTTAAATAGGAAATAAAGGGTTGAAATGAAACCAGAGGCATTTCCTATCAGGTAACTCCTATAGAAATTGCCTTGTTGTCTGATATCTCACTTTCAGAGACCAGCCACGTCCTCCAGTGTCTTTACCCACCCTTGGGGCAGGGTCTGTGTGATTGAGCAGCACCAGGGAAATGTGGAGCTTTTCAAGAGCAAAGGTGCAGAAAGTCAGAGGGCTGCAAGCACACACACTGCACTATGCAGCATTAGCATCAAACCTCACCTGCAACTTGCTCAGTGCAATGAAGTGTCTCTAAAGCACTTAATGAATTGGTTGAATTTCTTTTATTAGATTACAAACTGTGGCATTAATTTTCTATGTCTCCATAGAATGCAGTACAAGAATTGAGAAAGAGTGTATTTCTTATTTCTTTCTCCTGCAATTTGCCTCTTAGTGAAGCAATGCTTTGTTGTCCCAGTTTTCAATTGTAACTCCAGGTATCTTAGAAACAACTGCTTTTGGTTTTTCTGTTTTAAAGGAACAGGCTAGCAATGAAACTTTTCAAATTGATAAGTATGAACTTTATTTAGTTGGTGTTGGTGACACCTGTAAATGGAATGGGGTATTGTTAAGGATGACTGAATTTGCTCTCCTAGGGTTTTTAGAGCAGGTTGTATAACTGCACTAGACATGAATATGCATGTTTCTGCCTAGCTAAGCTTGTTTTGCTGGTGGGATCCTTTAAGAGCAATCATGCTGGGAAATGCAGTTCTTCAGGAGGAGCTGAAAATTGACAGCATGTGACCAGCTCTGAGAATTATTACAAAGAGCAAGCTGAGCTGGGATATCCCCTTGCTGCCAGGGACATGCGGTCAGCTGGGCTATAGAAGTCATAGAAGCTCTGCTCTAGGAAAGGTGTGGTCTCTGCTCCTCTGTTTTGCTGAGGGTTGCAAAGTGAAGATAGTATTTTTGTTACTTCAAATGGACTTTGATACCTCTTAAAACAATAAAGCAGACCTCCAGGAGAAGAGTATAGACTAACCTGTAGTCTGAATTGAACTGCCCTTTTCAGTTGCTGGTATATCTGCATACGGGCCTCAGTGCTTCTGTTTTCAGCCCAGTATACACTGCTTGCTTTGAAACCCTGTCTCATCTTCCAGCTCTTCTCACAACACAGCTTTTTTTCTGTGTTGAAGAGATTTTTCACTTGATCTCCATGTAGAGTGTTACTGACTCATTATAAAAGCAGACTAATGTAGCTTCAGTTAAGAGAAATGTCTATTACTGTAAAGGTACGCATGCTACAGAGGGCTTGAGGCAGGGAGAGCCATGGTACAGGAGAGCTGCAAGGGCAAGATGGCCATAATGACCACTGTTAACGGTGTCTATATCTCTATGATGAGCAAAGTGGTCAGAAGCAAAATAGGAGCTAAATGTACCACGGTTTTAATGCCATCTCATGCATGAGAGTTTGCTGGGGTTTGTTTTGTTCCTTCTCTACAGGTTTGGGCAAGTCTTATCTTTGTCTCTCTCCTATCACATCAGTTTGTTAACTCATGCTGATGCTTTTCCCTCCTCTTGTTGACCTGCAGAGGCAGAGGGGCTGGAGGAGGTTCATTAGCTCCCCTCTGCCTGACCACAGCCTTCACAGAGAACACAGAGAAATTTCCATGTAAAATCTGCTTATTGGTAACAAAGGTTTTCATAATAGTATGAAACAGATGTTTTGTGGATTTGAAACCTTAAATATCCCCAATAGGATCATGTGGTCCTCAAACCGTCACAGACTTGAAATGTTCTTTATTTTTATAAGCCATACTTTTTTTAAATACAAATTCTTCCCTGTGAGGGTGCTGAGGCAGAGAGGCTGTGGCTGCCCCATCCCTGGCAGTGTTCAAGGCCCAGGTTGGACAGGGCTTGGAGCAATCTGCTCTAGTGGAAGATACCCTTGCCTGTGGCAGGGGGTTGGAACTGGTAAGATCTCTTCCAACCACAACCATTCTATGGTCCTATGGAAAGTCAGTGTTTCTATGTGATACAGCTGCCAGTGAAAACCATTGCTTGCACTTCTGGATTATCTCCTGCATGATAAAAGCAATACCAGGAGTCAAAGCAAGCAGCTTGCAGCACAGGACTGCTTCCTATGGATGCCAACTTGGTCTCTTAGCTATTTGGGATGGTCCACAAACTGTCAGTGGCATTAGGCAGCATTTCTAAAAAACATAGCCATGTTGGAGGCACTCTGCTGTCAAGGTGGCACCTGGAGGGTGTAGTACAGCTGCTGACATGACCACCTCTTTGGATGCTCCCCTGCATTGGTAGGGCTGAGCCTGTTTCTGCCGTGCACAGTTGATCGCTCCTGCCTTCCATCAGCCCTGTGCTCTGCCAGGCCAGTCCCAGCCCTGAGTGCAGCAGGATGTGCCCGCAGGGGAGCATGGACACCTCTGTGCACAGGGCTGCTAGCAAGCACAGGCCTTGGGAGGAGACCGGGACACCATCCAGGGCTACATCGGCATTTTACCTATTAGTGGATCACCGCTGATGTGCCAGCTCACATATGCCTTGAGTAGCAGTTGGCACCGACATCTGGCTACCTTATGTACAACTTCTTTTTGTGTGTTTAATCACCATTTCCCTTTCCTTCCAGGCACAGCCACCGCATGTCCCTCAGCCTTACTGAAGCGTGTGGGGTGGACAGGATGTATGCCTTCGGCTGGCTCCTGCTTACCCACCTTGTGCCAGGCTTCCCCCATCTCGCTGAGGTAGCGGCTTGGACTTCATCTCCTCTTCGCTGGGAGAGCAGAGGATGGGAGAACGGCGCATCTCTTAACACAGGTACGGCGTGCAGGGGGGGCTTGAAGAGAGAAAGGTAGGAAGAGGGAAGGGGGGGAAAGCTCATTCCCGACAGCAAAAGTGAGTCGGGCGTTATCTGTGAGCTGGATCTGGGGGGGGGGGGGAGCAGCCGCCTCAGCCTGAGGCGGGAGGAGGAGGAAGGCGCGGGAGCTCCCTGAGGGGCCTCCTCCCGCCCGGCATGCGGGAGCTCTGCCTTGCCGTGCCCTTCACTCAGGCCCCGCGCGGCTGAGCCCCCATAAGGGGGTCGGGAGCCGCCGGCCCCACGAGAGCAGCGAGCTGAGCCCCCATAAGGGGGTCGGGAGCCGCCGGTCCCACGAGAGCAGCGAGCTGAGCCCCCATAACGGGGTCGGGAGCCGCCGGCCCCACGAGAGCAGCGAGCTGAGCCCCCATAGGGCGGTCGGGAGCCGCCGGTCCCACAGGAGCAGCGAGCTGAGCCCCCATAGGGCGGTCGGGAGCCGCCGGTCCCACAGGAGCAGCGAGCTGAGCCCCCATAGGG
>JASSUY010033654.1:27131-38956 GCA_032466535.1 Forpus xanthops
AACTTAAGTGCTTTTTTGTGTAGTTTCTTGAGTCAAGTTTAATACATGTCATTATCAAGCAAATGTAATAACTATAGAATCATCATGACTCTGAGCAACCCTAACTAGTTGCAGTTACAACCACAAAGGCTGCTGTATTGGACAGATGGACCACTGTGTCTGCAGCTACCCAGCTTACGTACAGAGATGCTATGGGAGATGGTGCTGTATGTTTTGCTTCAGTTGAGTGCCCGCAGGCCTGTCAGGTAGATCAGGGACAGTTGCTGACAAGTTATGCAGTTGTAAATGTAAGTTACGGTGCTGTACTTCTACCAAAGATAATGGCAAGAAGTATTTTTAACCCTTTGATACTGTTTCAAGTACCCTACGTACCAGTGAACTTTTCTTTTTTTAACTGCATTTTTGAACACTTGTTTGGATTAGCTTTTATGTTATTTTATTACTACAATGAAGTAGTGTGTCAGCTGGAGGAAGGATGTGAGGGGAGATTTGGCAATGAACATGAATGAGAATATGGTCCTGTTCTTGGCTTTAGTGTTGTAATGGTGTATTCTGAACTCCTGTGCAGGAGTTTTCTTGTGTCTCAGATAGGCAGCATACATATGACAAGCAACAAAACTGCTATTATTTTTTAACTAGTTTGAAAACTTAGTTCTGATTTGGAGGCACATCATTATTTGGAATTCTGCAGAACTATTGGAGGAATGTAATTCCATAGGATTTAAAAAAAGCCTAAATACTCAAGTTGCTGTGAGAAGAAGCAGGATAATACTTGCTGAAAGCAGTCTGTGTGCCTTTGTTAGTGTAGGCCTGTTCCACTTCCATGTTCTCAGTGAAGCAAGAGATATGAGTAAACTTCCTTGCATTATTTCCTGCTATTATTCCTCACTAACTCCATTCTACTAAGAGGATGGAATTATTCCCCACTAATTCCCATTCTACTGACACTGTACTTTCTGTCTCATAATCCTCTGATGTCTCTAGAGGACAGGAGTCTTATTTAAAAAGCCTGCTGATATATCTTTGTCAAAGATGGTTTAGCTTCCTTGCTCTTTTTACTGATACTACAGAAAATATATGTAATCAAATGCGCCATTGTAGTACTTGAGGGGAGTTAGTTGTGATACAGGTGAGATCACTTGCTCGTTTAGGAAACGTGCACTGTTGTAGTGTTTCATTTTAAGTGCTGCCAATTCATATCTGTTGGGAGTGGGGTTTACAGTGTAAAGGTCAAGCTTTAACTGCCATCATAAAATATGCATTGTGAACTGGTCCTAGTAAACTTCAGTTTCTCTGTAGAGTACGTGTGTAAGCAAAGACAAAAGGCCAGCTTCTCATAGAAAGGCTAGCTTTTCAGTGTCATTGGACTATTATAACTGCAAATGTAATGCATGTGCCTGCAGATTTCCAGTAGTAAGTACATTTCTTCCCCGTTGCTGTATAGTCTGATCTTACAAGCATGCTTCCCTGTTTCTGCAGACAGCTCACTGTTACTTTGCACAGAAAACCACCCTGTCACTTATTTCCTAGCAGTTGGTACAGCTGCATGTGCTTCTGATTATGAGCTTTGGTAGTATTCTGTTGGCATCCTAATAGTCTTGAAGCTCACTTCTCCTGCACTGCTCAGTTGGATTTGTTTCCATCCTAGGAATTTCTCTCAGTTCTTACCTTTAGCTCTTACTAATGTTTCTTCACAGCTGTGGTGGCTGCTTCATTATTACCTCTGTCTTTTCCAGTGAGCCTCAAGTGTCCTATTTCGTGGTGGCCTTGCTTGTGGCTGTTTCATTTGAAGTACTTTTCCAGACATTTGGGGAGTGTTCCACTCTGTATTACTCTTACAGCAGCAAGGATGTTTTTACGTTTTGACCTTGTAATTGATGACCCTTGGTACTTTTTCCATCTGCAGTTTTTGAAAAGGTTCATGCTCAGTGGTGTATTCTGGGGGGAAGGAACAAGGTACACACAGAAGGGAGGATAGAAGCAGTCTGGTTGTCTTATGGGTGATGCATTATCAGGTTTTGGGATAAATCAGACTTAACTTCTTTTCCACAAAGCTGGTCTGTGTCTGGTAGGTCTCAGTTCTGGAAATAATACTACTTGAAGACAGTGACAAGCTTTCCGTGCTGGATATACCTAATGAGACTTTGCTCAGGAGTGCTAAGGGAGTGTGGTGAAGCAGGAACACCTAATGCCTGTGCATTAAGTCACTGAGGTAGGGTACACCTTCTGAGCCCAATCTTAGTGTCTGCCACCTGAACTGCCTTGTGTAGAAGTCAATTGTGTGGTGTTTTTGTCCTGATTTGGAGGCAGTTAGTAATAGATGTGCAATTTACCTGATCCTAGTAGTGCTGTTTTCAGACCTGAGTGAAGCCTGGGCTGTTGAGGGCACGCATGAACTGGCAGGCATAGGAATACAGGGCAAAGTAAGTTCTGATCCAGAAGTTGCACAGGGTGCGTTTACCTTAATCTGTTTCTCGGCTTTATTGTTCAATATGGGAAAGATTTTATAGTGTTATCTTGGTGTGGTCTGCTGCTCTTCTGTGGTAACCTATAGATCTGTATTCACTGCTCTCTTATCAGTGAAAGCTACACTTAGCAGAGTATGAATGCATTTCTTTTGTTCATTTGGTTATTCTATACAAACTGGTGATACCTGGCACCAATTCAGTGTCCTGTATTAATGCCTGTATGGAATTTAGTGTATGGAATAGATGATGTGTTTATATAGAAAACTACCTAACATTTATTTTCTGTTACTTAGAGTGAGTTTTCTATATGGAACTCCTTGCTGCAAGTTCAGAAAAACTCAAAACTTGCTTCACCTATAACATACTTTTCTTGAATTTTGACTCCTGGGCTTCTTCTGTACAGGTTTATTGAGAAAGCATTATCTATTTAATGTTTGTGTATTCTGCCTGCATCCAATCCACAGTACTGCAGAATTATACTGTAACTTTGCCTGGTATTTTTCTGTCCAATATCTGTTGAATGGGCTGCACTCTGAAGTGTGCTCTGCTGCAGAATCTGTTACACAGCGCGCAGCATCGCTCTTGTAACACGCCTCGGCAAACGCTGATCTGTTCAGTCAAATTTGATCTAAAATAGAAATAAGTAAAAGCTAAGAATAATCCACAAAAGAGTTGAAATAAATATTGTCTGAATTTCAGCAAAATGTCCAATTGTGTGAAGGCAGATCTGAGCTATGTATAAGTGGGTTTGGGGAGGTATTTTGCTGCAGATAATGCCTGTTTGCTGCTGCTAATCTGTTTGGCTGGTGCTGTTCAAATGCAGCTCCAGTTATCTTTGGTAGAGCAGATGAATATGAATATTCTTAAGGCCCTCGTGCTTGTAACTTGTGTGAGAAGTCAGATAGCTTCCCTCCTCCTAAACTTTTTATGCTACTTTCTCATTGGTTCTGAGGCTTATGTGAGTGCACTTCAATGGAAGTTTAAAGACAAAAAAATGAATTTCAAGAATATAGTCACTGGAATCATGCCTCTGAAATAATTTCTGGTATAGTTTATTGTAGTAATAAGGTTAGACTTTGATGCAGTTAAGTGTTGCAGGAATCTGTAGTCGCCTAGTCCCTGTTCTGAAGACACATTCTGTGGAAATGTGGCAGGAGAGCAGTTGCTGTACACAAAGTGGTTATTGAGAGTTCTGAACCATTCTGTGTGTTTTGTAATTCAGTTATGCAGGAAACACTTCTTCAAAGATGAACAATCAGATTAGAAAGTGCATGGAACTCAAATGATTTAAATAATCCGGAACAAAGGGTGTAACTAAATGATTTTCACAGGTAAATTTAATAATTGCACAGAACATGGGTAAAAAAATGACCCAGAACTAGAGAAGAAAATCTGCTGGGGTAAAGTATCCTGTAAAATAGGTGACAGCAGGACGATATATTGTTTGGCATAAGTTTGGTGTTCCCTAAACTGGTTAGCTGAATTGTAAATAAGCGTAGTTGATGCTGCTCAGATGGCGGGATGTGGCTGGTGTTTATTTGATGCTTATTCAAAAGCTTGTGGTTTTAAAACTTGGAGACCTTTGTAGCTGGTGTGCTGTTCACTGGAAAGTCAGTATCGAGGTGATCATTGTACTTGTAATAAAACTTGAGATTTGTAAGAAATGTTACTTAAATACGCACATAAGTGAAATTATATGTAGGAACCAGAATGAGATAAGACATAGTTGGTACAGAGTGCAGAAGCATAGTGAGTGTGATAGTCCAGTTCATTCTTATCAGCTAATGGTAACTTCAAGTAAGTTTTCAAGGAAGAGGGAAATTTAATGACGATATCATCTACTTTTACTTTTGTTTATGTAGGTAAGCCACTGCCAGTGGTTTGTGGAAGTTCTGAAGTCTTTCAGTTACTTTGTGTGTGTTGCTTTCCTCTCTGCTATAAGGAATTGAATTCTTGAATGAAGAATCTGTTTTAAACTTACATTTATTTTTTTGTTTCATGGTCAGTTTTTGCCCTTAAAATAGAAAATGAAAGGTACTTGAGCTTGTATTCAGGTAACTATGCTAAGAAATGTAGTTTCTGTGAAAATTGAGTCCTGGTCAGATTTTCTGTGTCCTGTGGAGCAGCTGTATTCTGTTGGAGTCTGCTGAATATTTATCAGCAGAGATCAGAATTAGTCCCTTGATGATTACAAATACTACTTTAATGTTTTCATCAGCTGTCTGTTTCCATAACTAAGTCTTAATCTTTGTTATACCTGGCAATAGCAGTAGTAAATTGCAAGTAGTAGAGAACTGAAGGCTCATTCTGCCTATGTAGATGTAGTTCTAATGTATTACACTTTCTGTGGTTCTGGAACACGCTCATCATGCTCACAGGAAGGAGAGCAAAGACTTAATTTAGGCTGACAACAATCAGCAAGTGAAAATGGAAAAATGCCTCCTGTGCTTGTGGGAAATAACCATTTTTAACTCTTTTGAGCTCTTCAATATACTTTTAATTAAAGTGAAAGGTAACATGAGGTCAAACGCTACTGAAGATAAAATGTGAGAGCATTTTACATGAGTTATCAGGTGAAATTGAATGGGGCACTCCCCCTGGAGGGATGCTTGCCCAAGGTGTTTCTGAGCAGGAGCATATCCTTTACACTGGTTCAGTGAATTCACCCTGCTTTATCACCTAAGTTTAACATTTATTGCTCTTTTAGAAACACCGATAAAGAATCCAGCACTTGCTTATGGTTTTAATTTAAGCCTTAGGTTGAAAGGTTTGTCTGCTTGCCAGAAGCATTTAAGAAACTAGTCTGCCTTGATGCACGGGGGATTTTACTGTATAAATTTGTTGTCAGTATTTGGAATTCCCTGTGTCAGTCCGCACTGTGTGGATGCTGAAAATGGCAACAGTGAGCAAAACGAGGGCGCTAAAAGTTAAGGAAGTTGAAAAATAGGTTTTAAATTCAACAAATATTTTAAGTGAGAGTGGAATTATGCAAGGTGCCTTGAGAGCAGCTGTTTAAGGGAATAGCTCTGTCACGGCACACATCTTAATTCTTCCTTATCTGTAGCATTAATTTTGTGGTTAGATTAGTGATGTGCTTCACCTCCCTGTGTGTGGGATCACAGGAATGTGTGGGAGCAGCAGAGCAGGCTTGTCCTTTTTGGTGTAGACTAGATAGAAGGTTAAGTATGTGGCGGAGCAGCACCTCCCTCGGTGCTGTGATGAAATCCTTGCAGTTTGGCACATCTGCTTGTGGGAGTTCAATGCTGCCACCTTTCTACCCCAGAACTGTTTGGACGTATCTTCTGAGCAAATCGAATGCCAGTTCTCTACCAGTGAGTACTCCTCATTAGGAAGCAATCTTTATTATTTTATAATAAATAATGAAATAGTAATTCCTGTAAAAGCTGTTGCATTTCACACGTCTGAATTAATTTTTTTTTTTTTTTTTTTAACAAAAATGCTGGGTTTGTGTTTTACAGAAGCTCTTACCAGGATTTTTAGGTTGTGCACTCCTATCTAACTGCATACTTCCAGGTATCCCTGTTTATACCAAATCAAAGTATCTGAAATTGGGGTGTGCTAGGTAACAACATGAAGATTAAAACAAAACAACAAAAAAAAAATGGAGAAAATAGGCTCTATCTGCTGCTTTTCCATCCCAAAGAACAGTGATAACAGAGTAAGGAGGTGAGTGAGGGGAACGGCCTTAGTCTCCTTTCCCCCAGAGGTCTGCAGTCTGCCAGTTCCTCTGCACTTCTAGCTACTGACTGTCCTGGAGAGTGTTCAGCTTGCTGTGCTGCTGCCAGGATGTGGGACAGTGGCTTCCTGGGACTGCCCGTTCTGCAGCCTGGGGGAAGGCAGCCAGCCTGCAGCAAGCTTCTGTGCTCTCTGGTGGCAGAGATGGGCTTCTGTTTTGAGAAGTGGTGTGTTTCATCTTGTCCAGAGTATTCCTGATTGAATGCATTTTGCATGAAGGCTGTGGAGGAGTATGCTGGAAAGCTTTGCCACCTTGCCCTGGGATTTGAATGGGATATGAGGTTGCAGGATGTGCTTCACTCTGTGCCTTTGACTTTTCAAAGAGTGTTGGAGATCTCATTGATAGACCAGGGTAGAAAAGGAATTAAGTTGTTTTGGGTGAAACTTTAATTTCCTTCTGACAGCCCGGGGAAATGACTGTGTCTTAGAGTATATCTTCGTCTTCTAAGAGCTCTAGAGCAAGGCACAAAAGAGAAAAATCGGTTATTAAAGTTATTTCACTGAAAACCACCTGTTTCCTACTATAAGTCTCTGTGGGAGTGTAATCTAAACCAGCAATAAGTGGGGGTTGGGGGGAAGCTAATATAAGTGACTCATCTCTCTTGTTTTTTGTTAAGTGAATCCCTCAGAGATTACCCTCTGAGGTCTCAGGAGTTTGCCTTAGAATCAGTTTAATTCAGCATTAAGTGTTTGCCTCCTAAATACACTATTTAGTACTTTAATTTCTGCTTGTCAGAGAGCTAACAATAGAAGAGTGGAGAGGGAAGTGCTGCTTTCTTTCACTAAGTTCTGGTGTTTCTCTTGTAGCCTGTTCAATGAACAGAATCAATAGTAGACCTGATTTGTTTTCATTTGATGTTCTTTGCGGTATATCACATCTCTGTAAAACAGATGGCATCCTCTTTAAAATTTAAACCAAGTAATTCTGTAATGAACTTAAACACTGAAGTCTGAAGGCAGACATCCCACCAGGACTCTTGGGACTCTTAATGTTTTAAGTACATAGCTAAGTCTCTAGAAGCTTAATATCCCTTCAATATAATGTTTTTCTTAATTAAATCTGTAATCTGTGAAGCAATTCCAGAAAGATTTATGAAATAATTGCAGTACCTTCATTTCAGGAGGTTGCCTTATTTCAGGCACTCTGAATTCTTCCTTGTTTTTCAGTTAATGTTAGGTTTTGTTCTGTTTCTCTTCCATGGGGCTTCTTGAAGTTTGAAACTTGAAATCCTTTAAAATCTGTCAAAAGTATGTGTAAGCCAAATGTACTTCTTTAGTGCTATGTCTTGTATCTGAATAGTCTTCTGCACTTGTGGAGACTTGCAGTGCTATTTACACTTGTGTCCAAGCTCATGTGATAGTATTGGGGACCACTGTGTTGTAATAAAGCCTTCCAGTGTAGTGAGTGCTACATACACTTGTTTGACATCAGTAGTTTTCCTTAAATGTAGGGAAAGCACTGTGTATGTATGGAGGAGTTGGAGATTTTCAGTCACAACTTCACTTTTCTTTGTTCTAGCTCTGAAAGTTCATGTGTTTCTATGATTCTCGGGATTGCAAGACTTTCCTTTCTGTTTCAGGTTCTTAAGGTGCACTTTACTGTTATTTCTGTTGCTTGGCTTTCAATGTTTGTTAAATGTTTCAGGCTTTCTTTCTCTTTTTGAGATTTCAAGTCTTCCAAAGTGAATATACCAAGTGGCAAAAGAATCAAGTATAAAAACTTGCCCAATTTGGAAGAAAATAATCAGTTAATTCAGCGGCATACAAAAACTATCTTGATAGTGCAGGCTATTGACAGAGGTTCTCCTATTTCACAATTATCAGTGCTGTAAGGGAAAAAGCTGCTTTCTCTGTTTCATCAGTGCAAACGCTTTGAGTAAGCAGGAGATAAGGGAATGGGGCAAGTCTTTTGTGCTCTGGGAGTGATAGGATTAGATTATTTCCATGTAAAATATGATTTTGGTTGTGATATGCGTGTTTGGAAAGATGAATTCTGTGCAAATCATGTTAGTAGAGAAGCAATTGTACCTTGCAGGCAACTTGATGTTAGCAATTCATCTTTTGAATCAAAGCATAGCATCAGGTTACTTGAACTGCTTTCTGTGGAAAGTGACTTTTGTCCCTTGTTGAAATGTGCTGTTTAGTAAATAGAGTTGATTTATGCCAAACTTGGTTGATGTTGCTTGGCCAGCTTCAGTTGATCTGTACTAAAAGGATTAGTTAGTTCCAACAGGAAATCATGTAGTTCAAGTACAGGTGTGAAACGGTTTGTTTTTATTGGAGAACAAAGTTACTTAGGATTGTGTTTTGCCTCGTATCCACCCTGGTAATGCCAGGGAATGTCCTTTGTTTACATCTTGGTGTCTTATATAGTTGTAGGGTGTATTTTTTTTCTTTACCTTCTATTACTGTGTGTTGTGGTTTAGGGCCCTCAAACTCACGCAGTCACTCTCAATCGGAACCCATGACACTGTGTTGTGGTTTAAGCCCAGCTATAACTCAGAAAAACCACAGTCTCTGGAGTCTTGTCTCCTCTTCTTCCACGGCTCCTGGAGGGATGGGGAGGAGAATGGAAAGAATGCAACTCCCATGGTTTGAGATATGAACAGTCCAGTAACTAAGGTATAACACAAATCACTGCTTCTGCCACCACTAATAATAATGATAAGGGAAATAACAAGAGAAGAGAATACAATTGCTTGGTACCTGACAACTGAGCCGTGAACGAACTCTTCCGGATTCCTGCCCCTAGTTTTTACATCCTGAGCATGACGTGCTATGGTATGGAATACCCTTTTGATCAGTTTGGGTCAGGTGTTCTGTCTCAGCTTCCTCCCGGCTTCCCCTCCTCCCTGGCAGAGCATGAGGCTCAGAAAGTCCTTGGTCAGAGTAAACATTACTGAACAGCAACTGAAACCATCGGTGTTATCAGCAGTTCCCATGCCAAAAGTAAAAAACACAGCAGTGCACGAGCTACCAAGAAGGAGGAAACTGACTACTACTGCTGAATCCAGGACATACTGGGAGGTGGTTTTTAGCCTTTTCTCATATTGCTTCTCATATGTAAATATTCTCAGAACTTGCTTTTGTTTCTCCTGTTATTGGCTGTTTGCTTAGGGTGCTGCCTGCTTTCCTGTTTAATTTCTATAAAACACAACTAATCATATTCAAACATCAGAGTCTTTTCCATCCATGTTTCTCTGTTACATTTCTGATTTATACATAAAGGGCAAGGACAGGGGCTACATTCTGGTACTGTATTATGGTGCTAAGCATCTTTTCATACCTTAGAGTGTAGTTACTGACATATATTAAATCTAGGACCTATGTAAGTAATATGCAAAGCCTGAAATGCTTGGCTCTGATACTTCAATGCTTTCATTGTTGCTTGGCTATTAAAGATGCTTTTCTAAAGAAAAAAAAAAAATTGTTGAGTTAAGCTACTGGCACTTATATTGGTCCTGGGAGAATTTGAGATGTGTGGCTCTGCTATGGTATATATATATCATATATATTTATATATGTATGCAAGCTGTAGTTGTGAAGTGTGCTTTTGGGACTTCTTTTCAGCCATTCGTTACTACCTATGGTGACTTTTTTTCCTTGCTAACTGCTTTTTTAATAAAATCAGTTTCTTTCTCTTGCTCCCTCTATGTCACCACAAAACCTTTAGGTTGCTAATAAGGGAAGGATGGTGCAGGAGCTGTCCCAGGAGAAGCAAAGGACTCTTAAGAAAAAATGCCAGCTTATGATGATTAGGAGTATCTGAAACTACAGGCTCCTTAGTCCAAGAGAGGGGTCCTTGTACAGACATATTTATACAGGATGACCCAGGTATTGTAGTGAAAGATGCTTTAAGGTAGACATAAAACGCAAACAGCTTCAGTGCTTTCATTCTCTTAGTAGAATGAGAGTCCACTGAACCCAAACACTTCAGGATCAGCTGATTTTTTTAAGTATTGTTTCTGAAGATATTACAGATCATACAGTGTTCACAGTTTTTTATTTTGGAAGTGACTATAAAAGAGCTGTCAAAGTTGCAAACAGCAAAGTTAGCAGGCAAGAAAAGCATGTTTTAGAAGGCATCAGTGTGTGTTTAGAAAAGGCTGATTATGTACAATGCTGAGTGGGAAGAGCAAGTATTTATTAACAAGCTTGCTCAGAAGAAATCATGAATAGCATTTTCTCCATGGAATTCCTTCAAGTTGGTTTCGTTACAGAGCTTCCAGTGTTGGTCTGTTTTCCAGTGTATAAAGTTTAATGAGCTATATATAAAGATGTGCAGAAGAGTGACGTTCCACTTCCATTTGGCTCTTAACTGCAAAAGGTATTGACCAAAGTTTGCTCATTTTCAGTGTCTCCCATTTGGTAACAAAGCAGCTCCAGTAGAGATCTTGCATCCTAATGCTGGAGTTGTACTCAAGGAGCTTGATACATGTGGAGGAATTTTTCTTTTCTTGAAAACTGGTGTTTGCCATTTGTTTCTCACTACTGCCATCCATCTAAGTGACCACGCTTTCAGTGCATGCTAATAACTTAATGTCTAGAGGTGTAGCTATGGTTTGCTGTGATAATTAGGAGGATATGACATTTTTAATCTTACTTTTTTTTCTGTATTGGCTGTTAGTTCTGCCCATCATTCACGAGTCAGTTGTTTCGGTGGAGCAGATTTGAGTTTCAAGTGTTCAGCTGATACCAGCTTCTCCAAGGCACTTTTATAGGCTGGTAAAACAGGAAAGGTTACTTCCCTCTTTTTGATCACTTCCACTGGAGTAAATGGAAATTAAGCAAATCGTACTGTCCCTTCAGAAATAAGGGGGTTTGGTCAGAAGTGAGTTAATTTAAAATAACAATCTTTTTGTTTTTCAGATACAAGGCAGATTCTTTTCAGTTTCATAGGTTGATTTGAGTGTAATCTTTTATAAACAGTTTTAAGTGTTCTGACTTTATCACAAGTGTAGATAAGTTTAACAAATACATATAATTAAGCTTGCTTGAATTAAGATTCTTTTATGTAAATCCATCTTGTGTATTATGTTTCTTTTCCAAGTACTTGTTACCTTAAGATAGAGGCAGAGTACACAGATGTATAGGGCACAGTCACTGTCGGATAACATTGTGCTAGATGCTGGTGTTGCAGAGGAAGGGACTGGATTTGAAGGAAAAGGAAGCAGTTGCAGTTCTGGGTGAAAGCAGAAACAGCAGAAACCAGCTTGCCAGCACTGCTCCCCCTTGCTTTTCAAGTATCTTCTTATGTAGGAATAGTGTGTAGTTGTGCTCCTTTTCTAGAAGAATGGCAGACAGAGCACGATAAGTAGATAAGGTAAGAAAGAGGGCAAGAGGGACTGCTGCTTACTGGGTTAGCAGGCAGAGGAGGTAACTGAAGGATGGTGTGCACAAGTGTCATGGGTTCAGCAGTAGCAGTCAGTTTTCTCCTTCTTGGTAGCTGGTGCAGTGCTGTGGTTTTGACTTTGGGCCTGTGAACAGCACTGATAACACCAGTGTTTTCAGTTACTGCTTGGTCATGTTTAGTCTGACCAAGGACTTTCTGAGCCTCATGCTCTGCCAGGGAGGAGGGGAAGCTGGGAGGAAGCAGAGACA
>JASSUY010033655.1:0-24699 GCA_032466535.1 Forpus xanthops
TTATTATTACTGGTGGTAGCAGCAGTGATTTGTGTTATACCTTAGTTACTGAACTGTTCTTATCTCAACCTGTGGGAATTGCATTCTTCTGATTCTCCTCCCCATCACCCCGGTACTGGGGAAGAAAGAGGGGGGAGTGAGTGAAAGAGTGACTGTGTGAGTTTGAGGCCCTTAAACCACGACACAAGCCATGCCTTCTGCTGTGCTGGCACTGTTAGTAGATCAAATTTTGCTTCTGTTCAGGACTGACAATCAGAACTGCAGCTGTGCCATGTTATTTAAGCCTATGATTTTTTGCAGTTAAGTTGACTTGCCTTGTGCATCAAAGATGCTACCAGATCAGCCAGGTACTGCACAGTACCTGTCTCCTAGGAAATAATGAAGGGGTTTGAAACCACTAATAGGTGTGCAGGACATGGCGTAAGTGCAGATTTCACATGAGCTTCAAAGTTTAAAAGCTTATATGACTTGCACAGGAGTGGTAGTCTCTGACTTGTTTGGGATAAAGCATTTGCAGTGAATGGTAAGTAACAATATAGAGACCTATTGGGAGTTTCCTAGCGTTACCACGGGAGTCATCACAGATCAGTAACAAGTGAATGAATAAAATGAACTTAAATAGCTCTATTTGATTCTCTGGAGTAAAGGATACATCTGTCATTAGCAGAAATGAGGGTGCTAATTGTTTGCTTAAATATTCTTTTCCTAAATGTTTTGTCTTGACAACTGTCGAAGTCATTTAGTCAGTGTTATAAAATTCAAATTTAAATTGAAATGAGCCTTGGAATTTGGGGACAGATAGGCAACTCCAAGATTCATCTTTTCCTCAGAATGCCAAATTGCTCTTGTTACTAGCTGTTGCTGTGTCCCTTAGAGTTTAATCCTTTCCAGCCTTGGCATTTTCCAGAGCTCCAGTTTTTCTGGTAGTTCATTTAAAGGAATTGCTCATTGGAATGGCATCCTCTATAATGGCTTCCTGGGTTCTCTCTTTTTCAGATTGCTGTGTAGATTACCTGTTCCATGTTTTATTTGGGTACTGTGTGCAGTTGGACTTTTATAACATACACTACTTTTTCCAGTCAAACTGGTGAAGGATGTCACATTGCATAGGAAAGTCTAACCTGCCAAGTGCAGGGTGGCCTCTCATCTCAAAGCCAGCTTTTCGTATTATTTCAGCATTTAAGCACTGTGAGAAGAGTTTAACTTTTGGGCTAGGTTCCCCTAAAAAGGCCCTGTTAGCTATTTGAGTCTCAGGAAGAAAACAAAAAGAATGTAGATGGGTGTACACACACATTGCTTCTTTTCCACATTGGGTACCTGTGTATCATCATTTGCTTTCCTGTACTTATTTTCTTGCCTGCATAATCTACCATACTTTTGGGGTTTTGGTTTAAGCATTCTTATCTAAAGCTTGAATATTAGTGATTGTGACACTACTTTTAATATCTGTTGTTTTTTCCAGTAGAATCTGCTTTGAAGGCAGTTTAGGTAATGGATCAGATCATCATCTCCAAAATATAGTATAAGGCTTGTATCTCCTCAGGCTACTGAAGCAAAATGTAGTTCTAGACTAAAATCAGGTTTGACTGATAATTTGGTCCTTAGCTGCGTATTGTGATACATGTGGCAGCAGCCTGTGCTTCCCGTAGAGCCAGTTGGCTGTTCTGAAACCTGCTTGGTTCTTTTTGTATGATGTTTGCTGATACAGTAAAAACCTTGAAGTTGTTGCTTCATAAATGCACTCCTAAAAATCTTAGAATTTTCCCTTTCATTTCTGCTTTTCTTAGTGTTTCAAGCCCTTATGTACATGATCTTGACCTCTTGGAGCATGTGGTGCCTGGGGGTCTGACTGTACTGCCCTTTCATCACAGCTCTATGACATGTGCAACTTTTGAGTCATTCAAGAACCAGGGCTGGCATGGATTTACTGTAAGGACAAATACCATGTGCAAGAAGGATCTTGAATTAAGAGATTCATTTAGCAAATGAAGTAGTACTTTTGGCTTCAATAAGTGTATCTACATTCATTGTACAAATCAGACTCCTCTTGTGCTCACATGCTTCATGTGCTCATGTGAAATTTCAGTTCTTCTGAGATGTAGTCCATCTAGACATCATGGCTTAAAGCATCTTTTACTATAAAATTAATGTTCTTCACGTATTCTAGGTGTTATAAAACTCATTTTGGACATCTGCCTGCACATACTGGTGCACGTAGAGCCGTATGTGTTACATACTCAATGAGAAAAGTTGAATTAAGAGTCTGAACAGTAAATAACACTTTCCTTTTTTTTTTTTCCTCATTCAGACATAAAAAATGTTTTCTTCCAAAAGCTGCAGGTTGCTACTGTTATTATCTTCATTTGTTTTATAGCATTAGTAAATCTTCCTTTTGTGTACTGAATATTTTTTCTCCAACAGTCTGATAGAAGGCAATTGTTGAATTGCACAGCATCTATCTATTCCTTATTCCTTTGAGAAATCTCTGTAACTCTTTAAAACCATAAAGGTCAAAGTTTCAAAAGCATTCTAGAGAAATCTCTTTTGCTGCCTTCTCCTATCAGAGCCCTTTTCTCAACTGATTAAGATCTCTAATGTTTTATGTCTCCTCCTTCTCTCCTTAATACGAGACATGTTATTTAGGGTAGAGGTTTTATGGCCTACTGTGTCAAAAGCTTTAGACAAGTCAGTAAAAAAAAAAAAAAAATGTCCCCAGTGTGTAAAGTCCATTATCCATAACCTGCCAAATGTCATCTGTAACTTCAAGCCACAGGGAATTTGTAGCATACAAAAGCTAAAAACTCGGTGGTTTCCATCCAGGCTGCTGTTCCCCTCATCTGTTCAGCAGAGGGAGATAGGGATCTTCAGTAAAATGCTAGTGTTGATATACGTTTTAAAAAATAAAAAAAAAATTAGTAGATTTGGTGCTAGAGAAGAAAATCACTGTCTGAAGCTGGGTATTGCCTTCCCTGTCAAAATATTTCAGGTGCTAACCTAAAACCTTCTGCTGTCACAACCCTGAGCCTTTCCTTAATAGAAGATGCTTATTGCACTGTTGGTTTAGCCAGAGATTAAACCAAGGCTACCAGACAAGCTCAGTCTAACCTTAACTCTCTTTAATTCAGTTTTCATGAAATGAAACTTTCTCATGTTGCTTCCTTTGATACCTGCTAAACAGAGCACTGTTAAACATTTTCCTTCTCAGAGCTGTGCTCTTCCTTCGTTTAAATGAAAACCTGGGCTGGATTTGTGTGGATTCCCCAAGTATGATTTTTGGAGGCTATTGCCCGTCATCTGTATTGCACTGAAGGAAAATGAGGTTGAGTTATCATCCCCAAATACCCATGTGCCTTCCCCTGCTTTAGGAGCTTTTTTTCTTCTTGCTAACATTACAGGCTCTGTGGCTTCCTCACTTGAAAGGTTTGTGGGGTTTTGATTTGGTTTGGTTTGGACTTTGGTGTTGGTTTTTATTTTGTTTTGGCTTTTTTTTTTTTTAAGATTTTACCACCAGTGAAATAAATCATGCAGACTTTGCTTACTCTTTTATAGTCTTTAGAGCATGCAGTAAGGGAAGAGCACATGGGGGAGGCTTTGACCTGCAGGGATAATATCTATTGAATGTTTTTCCAAAGTTCAGTCCCTTTTGAGTAGCTGTTGAATGTTTGACACCTATGAAGACAGGGTCTGCAGGAGTTTGGTACAGTGGTGTATGAGACCACTTGTCTAGACAGAACTCTAATAGCAAATATGAATGAAGTACTGCATGCCAAATCATCTCAGGCACACACATGAAATACAAAATAAGGGCATTGTTCAAGTTCACTGCTGTGGACCAGTATGTTGCTTCTAGAAGAGATTGCTGAGATTCCCCCAGGGCAACAGAAGATGGTTATTCGGAAAGAACTGTTCCTTTACAAGGGAACTCCAAGTAGAGAGAGGAGGAAAAGGCAAATGCATTAAACGTGTAATTTTGTCTTAGTTGTAGAAACAAAGTACTTACAATTTGTGCTGGAACAGAAAATTGTGAATACAAAGCTGTATCCAGCAGACATTTTAATGTGCCTGTCACAAAGGCTTTTTGGATAAAATGTTCTTGTTTTATTGGGTGGTTTGTTGTTAGGGTGGTTTTTAAGGGAAGGTAGAGGCAGGAAAAATAAAAAAAAGCCAGTTAGCTTTACCTGCCCTGTAATGTTCTACAGGGAGCTGTCTGGGTGAAATGCATTTATTTCTTCTCCCTCCTCCTCCTGTGATTTGTTGTCCAGCAACTGGAAAACAGCACACTGCATTCTTCAGCAAAATGCTCTGGGTAGTTTTGTCCGTCTGAGGCTCTTTGCTTCAGGCTGCAACAAACCCTTACAGTAAGGGAAGTACTTTATAAAGAGGGCCCTGATGTGAGCTCACTGGTTTCAGTATTATTTAATTTTTTCTTCAGAAGATTCTTGTGTTAATTTTTGGTGCAGGGCTTTGCTCCCTTGAATTCAAGTCCACTTTGTTTCCCATCCCTAATGTGTTGTCTTTTCTCTGAGTATCTGCTTCCTTTATGTGGTAGAAACTATCACAGAGTTTTCTTACCCTGAAATGGCTTGTGATAGGCCAAAGCCTGTGCTGATCATATTACTGATCCATATTACTCTGTCAAGTGAAATAAATCTCCTCATAGCACTTCATTGGCTGGAAGGCTTCCTCACTGTTCTTGAATACTCAAATGCCACCCTGCATTTCTGTTGCTATAATAAAGCCCTTTTTTTTGCCTCTATACATTCTTTTCTGCCCCGAAAGAGGTCAAAGATTAAAAACAGGTTTGGTTTTGGTTTTGGTTTTTGGTTGGTTGTTTTTTTTGGTGGTCGCTGCATGGAAGTTCACCTCTTATTCAGCTGAATTGTTACCAAAGATGGAGTGTTCAACTGTCCTGTGTCCCCAGTATTCTCTCCAGAGCAAGACCCACATATGGATGCTTCAGCTCCAGGCTGCCTGTCTGCCACAAGGGAGATTAAATCACCACCATAAACTTTTTGAACAAGGCCACCTCCGTCACATGAAAATCTCTAAGTAGAGTTGCTCAGTATTACTGATTTGGCAGCAGTTAAAGTTCAGCAGTTCTCAATTTTCTTTTTTACTAATAAGAAAAAAAAGTAAAATTAAATGAGAACTAAGGCTGTATGGCAGTGTTTCATGCCACCCCTATCATGTGGGAGTAGGTATACAAAACCTGAAAGATCTGAGAAGCAGCAAAACAAACACATTAATATTATAATGTTGAGGGGTGGGCTAATGCCTTTCCTTTCTTACGTCAATAGCAAATAGCTTAAACAGATATGAATTAAGAAAACCCTTCCCTAATCCTTTGACATAAGAGCATTTTTCAAGGCATCTAAGATGAGGGATGAGCTTACAGAAATTCTTTACTGTAAAGGTGGTGAGGCACTGGAATGGGTTGCCCAGGGAAGCTGTGAATGCTCCATCGCTGGCGGTGTTCAAGGCTGGGTTGGACATGGCCTTGGGTAACATGGTTTAGTGGGAGGTGTCCCTGCCCAGAGCAGGGGGTTGGAACTAGATGATCTTGAGATCCTTTCCAACCCTAACTATTCTATGATTCTATGAAATGCTCAGGGCCTGACTGAATAGGACCCTTGAGCACAATTACTTAACTTGGAAGTTGAATCCAACTTTGTGTTTGTCCCTTGAGTAGGAAGCTAGACTCAGTGGATTCCAGAGGTCACTTCCAAACTATGTTATTCTACAGCTTTCAGGACCCTTGAGCAAAAATGAGTTTCTAACAGAAACTGCACTCTTAAGTAGGATTAAGTTTGTTTGTGCTTCCTCATAATTAAATCCTGAGTTGTCTTTGACTAGCCTTTGGTGATAGAGTTGCCTTTGCAGTGAGGGTCTATTTCCTGGTGTGGAGGTATGTAGAAGGTTCACTTTCTTCTTAATAGCTTTTTTGTTATTCTTTATGTAAGTATGCAATTTGTTAGATGGTTATGAGACCAAGAGGGTGCTGAGGCTCTTACACATCTCCTCTCAAATTAAAGGCAAATTATTTTAAAGCATTTCAACTTCAAGGTTTGGGTTCTGATAGCAGCTGTCTGTCTTTTCTCAGATCTGAGAAAGAGCAACACTTGCTTATCTGGTCCTTGTTCAGGCTTCTGTAAGGAGCAAGGCGTCTAATGTGCCATGGCATCTTCAGTGTACTGCAAGACAGTGCAGTTTATAGCACATTGAGTTTATTTTTAAATCAGGTTTTATATCCTTCGTTTTACTCCTCACTAACAGAAAAATAAGTTTTTAATGGTGGGAACTGAGGCTGCATATGAGCCTCCTGATTCTGTTTCCATTTTTAGTCTAGCCAAAGGTTTTATCTCTGAGAATGCAACCTTCCCTTTGTATAGCAAAAATTCACACTGAACCTGGCCGAAAGAGACTTTTGTCTAACCTCTCTTGATGTTAAAGTTCTGTTCTTCTGCTTGTTTATCTGTGTTCAACAAAAATCCATTAAGACAGCTTGCCCTCTCCCTCATAGCATATCACTTAGAAGAATGACAATGTGTACTCTTTCCTTTTCACCGAGACATTTGAAACACAAACTTCGGTTTGAACTATTGGGCTATGGACACTTGAAGGAATAAGGATATGATTATATTTTCCTTCTAAACAAGTTGCCTAGATACTCTTCTGGGTAGCTCTGAAGGCTTTATTCTGTCCACTCTGTGCACTGAGTAATCTTGCTTACACATGGTATACAGAGAGAAAACTAGTAAAGATCATTTTCTATAGGTAGTTGTTTAAATATCAATAGTTGAATTTTTGCTGACCGCATCAATATTTGTTGAGCAGTGGAGGCTTCCTTCAGGATCTCTGAAACCAATAAAAGTAAAAATTAAATGCCATAAAATGATGCCCCTCATCTTTTTGCTGAAAGGCATTTTGTGGACTTTTCTGTGCCTTGCTATTTTGTTGCTTTTTTTGTTTCTTCAGAATAACCTAATTGGATGTGAGCAGAGGTATCTTGCACCAAACTTGCTCTGACTCAGTTTAAATCTTGAGCAATTCATTTAAATACACCCATCAAACTCTAGATGTCTTTTATTCTTACTACCGATGTACTGTTTAACTGGTGAAGACAGGCAGGCTTGATCCAAGCTTGAAGTTCGTATGCAGGAAAACAAGTAGATGAAGGTGAGGGATGCAGGACTGCAGGCTGTAGCCAGAACATTAATACATGAAACGAGCTTGACCTCTAAGCTTTGTATTGGAGGTCTCTTTTAGTTGGGGAGGGGAAGTCCAAAATGTGCCTAGACACCAGAAGACTAAGACAACTTTGGCTTGCTACCCTACAACTTTGGTTTTGAACACAGGCATCTTGGCTGTAATATTTATCGGACATGTAGTAGCTTACACTAGTAAGTAAGTAGCAGGTAGGCTTATTTTTAAAAGTCTGTGAGCACTGAAAAATCCAAGTAACGTAATTTACGTATTTTTTTGAACAGAACAATAGTCTAAATGTTGAACAGCTGGGAAATAGATATTTCTAAATGATTGAAATAAGAAAAACAGTCATTGATTCTCCGGCAATTCAGTTTTCCAGAGGAGAGCCACATAACATTTGTATGCAGCTCTTGGGGCTTTCTAGTAGTTACATTCATTGAATATAAAGCTGTTGCATTGCAGGTAAATTTTTATTTTGCTGTCCTTGGCTTGGTATCCCTTAAAGTAAGTGGTTATTGGTTGAAAAAAACCTGTGGGGGTCTTTTTGAGTTAGTTCATGCTGGTTAATGTTCGTGGTGAAGGTGAGTGAAGCACATGGCCTGGAAGATGAATGTTGCTTAGAATTGCTGGGTGCATGGAGAGCTGGATTGCTCTGCTCCCTGGTTTCTGTGTGCTGCTACCCTGCACGTGCCAATGCTCAGTTAAAGATAAAAATGCTGCTGTGGTGATATTTCCTAATGACTTGCATACTCTTTCTGGAGCTGCTACTCATCACTACATATTAAAAGATTTGCAATAAGTGATGTTAAACCTAAGAATTTTATTAACATATCAAAGTGTAAGGAAAATCACTTTTGTCAGAAACAGACTTTGTTGCTCTTTCGTTGTCATTGAAGCAACCAAAAATCCAAGAGCAGTTCAGTCTTTCTGAGCGACTCTGAAATTACTTAAGACACCTCTGGCTCCATTAGCAATTCCCAGCTCTTCTGTTTTGTTTTGAGAGTTGTTTGTTTTTTTGGGGGGGAGGAAGTTTTTAACTAACTTTCTAAGATCACGTACCCACACCATTAGTTTTTTGCCCCGTCCTTACCTCTGCAATCAAGCTGAGTTTGAGGACCGAGATTGAGAAGGTGCTAATCACTTCACCTTTTATAAAACAAAAACATCCTTTCCTTTTGTCCCAGCTCCTGCCAGCTGGAGTCTTGTGAATTTATGAGCTGCCAAGCAGTGAGGGATGCCATCCTTTGCTGATGCGGGTTTTTTTTACTGAAGAGGTGGTGAGATCTTTCAGAAGTTTGTAAAAGTCTGAATTCTTTATTAGCTGTCACCAGACAGCTCAAAGGTGAAATTGGCAGCATCTTAAGGGAAGTAAGCAGTTCTTGAGCAATCTGGAAAAGCACTATATAAAACTCAGGCTTGTGATCAGAGACATCTCAGCAGCAGCGGCAGAGCTTAGCTGCCCTTTTTGCCTTCTGAGATAACTTTAAATATATATATATAAAATACAGCCTGACAGCAAACATTTGAATTCAGAAGGCACAGCAGCAGAATTCTGTCGTGCTCAGTTTCTGCAGTGATACTGAACTAGACGAGAATTGCTTCAGAATGTTTAATTTGTTAAGGTATATATACATGTTCTTTCCCATTATCTCATATACATTTCAATTAAGCCTGAACACAGAAGAAAAAGTAAGGCAGATATATGTTGCTACCCAAGGGTTAGGTAGGCATGGGGCTTTTAACTGTAGAAATGTCATTTCCAAGTTAAAATTCTTCAAAGTGAGTTTCCTATTCAGAGTGGAAAATGTAGAGCTGTAAAAAAAATCCCAAATGATGATTTTAGTGCTCATGTTTAAGGAACGAAACAAGAAGCAAATACCTCTGTGCATCAGTGATTAGTGGTGGAGTATGCTCCTGTTGTGGTTTAAGCCTCTCAGCCACGCAGTCTTCTCTCTCACTCACTTTTCCCTCTTTCTTCCCCCTGTTCCCGGAGGAATGGGAAGGAGAATCAAAAGAATGCAACTCCCACAGGTTGAGATAAGAACAGTTTAGTAACTAAGGTATAACACAAACCACTACTGCTACCACCAATAATAATACAAGAGAAAATACAAGGGAAAAGAATACAATCACTCACCACTTGATACCCAGCCCAACCAAGCAGTGCACCCCCACCCTTCTGTGTCCCTGCCCTCCATTTTTACACCCTGGGCATGACATGCTGTGGTATGGAATACCTCTTCGGTCAGTTTTGGTCAGGTGTCCTGTCTTTTCTTCCCCCTAGCCTCCCCTCCTTCCTTGCGGACCATGAGACTCAGAAAGTCCTTGGCCAGCCTAAACATTACCAAACAGCAACTGAAAACACTGGTGTTATCAGCGCTGTTCCCAGGCCCAAAATCAAAACCACAGCGCTGCACCAGCTGCCAAGAAGGAGAAAAATGACTGCTACTGCTGAACCCATAACAGCTCCATAGTATCTCAAGGATGCCAAGGGCAGGAGCCAGTGGTGGGGTGCTGGATGAGCTTACAGGCTTTTGCAGAATTTGGGAAGTGTTTGATTTCCCTCAGTGCCCACTCTTTTCCCTACCTTCAGATGCCTGTTAGGACCAGTTTATTTTCTGAACTTTCCAGAGCATGCTGCCACCTTGCCTTAGACTTGCTGACGTGCCTGGGATGCTGCCCATCACAGACAATTTCAGCTCGTCAAACTCCACCAGGCGAGGCTGCTGCCAGGGTACCTGGGAGCTGTATTTTTCTCACTTAGCTTAATTTTTGCGCTCTTGGCTTCCTCAGCAGATGGCATTTTTATCATGTTTTTGGAAAGTCCATATGGCCTACAAGAGACGGTGTCTCTTTAATTGTAAAACATAACCACCTGTTCTGATTTTAATGAATGCAGTGAGTGTTTGTCTTCATGTATCTGCTTAAATAGATGCTTCAATTCAATAAAAAAAAAAAAATCAAACCACATACAACTCAATTGGGCATCAACACTTCTGCTGCTGAAATAATCAATTAATAATTAAGTGGCTAATTTTAGAACCCACTGGCCTTGCCCATTCCCTTGGACTCTGTGATCAGAGCAGACAGTGATTGATTGCCCTGTCAATGCTGAGAGGCACATGCAGTGCAGGGGCCAGATGCTGGCAGGCTTTGAGCTGTTTATTACGATATTTAGAAGGTGAGTACAACTTAATGTCTCTGCTCTGCAAATGGTCTTGTCTTTCCTGCTATGGCTTTTTCCTCCCTGCATTGCTCCAGTTGCTCACATGCAGCCATCTACAGGTACCCCTCTCAGTGCCACCCTCTAAAAGATAAAATCTGATGCTCAAAAGGTATCCTAGTGACTGGCCAGCTGAAGAGGAGTTTTAAACTGTAAGCAAAAATAGACTTGAAAGCTTTATCCACTAACTGACTTCGAATGGAAAGCCCTGCTAGAATTATTCTGGTCACTAAAATCACAACAGTCAGTCAACTGTTTTGAAGCTCTGCAGCAGGTCTGCTGGCCAGATGAGAAAATGTGGAGTTTTTTTTGCTTTAGTTTTTCAGAAATTAAAATTTTAACACCAGGATGCCCAAATCTTAAGATTGTTAATGCTTAATTCAAAGTCCCATTGAAATTTTACCCTTGTATGGAATAAGTCTGTTGCAACATCATCTTGTTCTACAGTTAATTAAAATACCCAAATGGTAGGAATGCACTAGGATTTGGGTTGATAAGTGTTGGGTTTCTGGAGGCTTAATATCTCAGAGGTGGAAGAAACAGAATGTTTGAAGGAGTAGTTGAGGGGTACAGCACTTTCCAGTTTCAATCTTAGCAGTAATGGGTGCAGTAGCTGCTGGGTTTCAACACAGTAGTGTAATTCAACAATTCAGTGTAAGTGGCAAAGAAAACTTGGTGTGGCTATTTGGAGCATCTGCTGGAGAAATCTCTGAACCCATCATATTACACAGAGAGCAAGATTCTGGAAGCAGTTGGAGGGGAAGTTGACTTCCCTGCTTACCTGTTTTACAGATGATGTTTCTGGCACAGCCCCTGTCCTACCATGGCCACCTGTTAACAGTCTGTTAATACAGAGGCAAAGCTACCCTTGCCAGCCTGATGATGGTTGCCGTAGCCCGACTGATGTAAATCTAGTTATCTCTCAGACCACATGTGATTTTGAGACAGCTGGGTGGTGTTCATATGACTGAGAGCCCTGCTTTGAAATGCTGTAAAATACAAAAATAACCATGGCTATTGGCATTTAAATTCATTTCTATGTAATCTCTGTAATGAACTTCCATTGTCAGTGTGTTATTTCAGAGGGAGGAGAGTCAAAGCAGTTTTCAGCTGACATCTGGGTATCTCAAGTTGCTTGGTGAGAAAGGTGTCCAGCTCTGTTTTCCTTGAGGGTGCATGGCTTTCCCTCCCTGCGCTTCCAGAATAGCAGGGAATAATATAATGAAGTTCAATGTCAAAGGCTGAAAGTCAGGAAGAGAGAAGCTTATTAACTGTACCGAGCTGGAAAGAGCAATGGAGATGTTTGAGTCTTGGATCTGGTGGGGTTTTTTATTCTTTTTTTGTTTCTGGTGGAATTTTGTATTCCTATTATTATTATTATTTTCTTGGGAATTGAAATTTAGTTGCACAGAAAATAAAATATATTACTAATTCTATTGTGAGTCCTTTTTTTTGTAATTGTGGCACTGCAGCACATCTGTGAATTAAATCTTAAAAAGAATTGGAATTTAATCTGTTCTCTCATTAGCACAAATGCTAATTCTCTCTTGCTAATAAAATCAAAGGAGGGAAGCAAAAACCAAAAGTACGGAGATAACCCATTTCGAGTAAGCATGAGAAATTTAATCCTTATTTTCCAAGATCCAATATAAGTAGCAACGGTTTTCCAAAAGAGGACAGCTTGAGGAGCAGAAGGGGGTGCAGGGACTTGGAGAAATTAATTGGAGTGGTTAGGCAGGGAGCCAAGAAAACATGCAGAGGACAGGCAAGAGTCCTGTTAGCTGCTGGCTTCACATGGGCCTAATGGGATTTATGGGAGGACATGTGCAGGGAGTATTTGCACACACATGTGGATTCACTTTTCTACTCACTGACTCTTTGAAAGGCTGCTTGCACCCTTCCAGACTGAATTTGGGGGCCATTTTAAGAAGCCTGCTTAAACGTTCTTTGCTATAAAGCAGACTGTTTATCCTAGGTAAGGGTTTAAGTGAGATGTGAAAGCTGCAGGCAAGACTTATTATGAGCTAACTTTTAGAAGTCCCATGCATCCTTCCCAACTGATTCATTTTGCCCCTTTGCTTTCTTATCTCCAGATCACTGTGTTCACTACTATGATCTCCGTAACACTAAGCAGCCAATCATGGTGTTCAAAGGGCATCGCAAGGCAGTCTCGTATGCAAAATTCGTGAGTGGGGAAGAAATTGTCTCTGCGTAAGTATTGCCTTTTATGTTGGCTAAAAACTTCATAGCCTTTGTTTTCTGTCACTTGTCCGGGCCATTGTACAAGTTCACCTGCATGGGTAGGAGCACTTGCTAGCTGCAGTGTTTTTGGGAAGCAGTTCGTTGCTTTTTTCTAAGGCAAAATAGAAATTAATTCCTGGTGTCACTTGGCTGTGCTCTATCTTGTAAAGTAAAATGCTTAAGAGGAATAAGAAGAAAACTAGATGCAGCTCCTGACCACAAGCCCAGACTTTGGGAAACTGCAGGTGGGTTCTCCTTTTAGAAAGTGCTGTGTGTGCTCCTGACCAGAGCTCTGCTGTAGAGAAGGATGCTGGCAGAGCCATGAGGATAATAATGTTCAGTAAAACATAGCTGATGAGTGACAGAAGCTATCAAATGGTACTGCTATGTTTAGGAGGGGTTTAGCCACAGTCTGAAGTGAGCTGAAGTAGAATTGACTGATCTGTTCTCTGATAACTTATTAATCTGTTCTGTGAAGGCCCTTTTCAGGATTGTACTTGGATTGGAAAGTAGACATAGGGAAGTTGTGTTTTGTGGTCCTACCTTTTAGCCAAGGTAGACCAAAAGGTCTGCTGTGGAGGCCCTAATGAATAATATTCTGCAGCTTCTCTCCTGTTACATGGCTCGATGTGTCTGTCCCGAAGCCAGATGTGACTGCCTCAGTTCTAGGTAGGTTTTCAGTCATATGGGAATGAGCATTTGTCGGATCACAAAGCAAGAGGTTTGAATGAATGGCTACAAGCCTCTTCAATAAACCAGAGGTGAGCCCCTCTTACACAGTGTGGAAAAGTGCAAGCAACCTGGGGAAGGGCTGCAGGGAAGTCTTTATTATCAATATGCTTGTGTATAACACCCAAGGGCAGCGGGATTGGATCACAGGGATAGATCTAGTCCCATAAAAGTATTCCTGCTGTCTTGTACCAAGTCAATGATTATCCAGCTTGGCTTTGCCTCATGTTTTCACATGATTTGCTCTAGAAAACTGGAGCCAAAGCAGAGCATTTTAAGGTGCACTCAGGCTGTTAGTAAGTTATGCTGAGCCACGTGTAGTAGAAGATTCACCGACCAGAAGTAGGTGGCTTCTGGTATTGTTTGTATTTAATCAGCAATTTTCTTATTTCCTTTAACATTATAACTCTATATGGGTGCAAATTCATAACTAGAACACACAAACTTTAAATTTAATGCTTTAGACCAAATCTGGATAATAAGATAGTTTTCAGTTGAAGCAGGAGGAGGCTAAGAATGTTTTATAGATCTGATCAAGTGGAGCATCATCTATGGGGTGTTTCAGGACAGAGTGGCCCTGTCCTGCTTGACCTGACCACCTGAGAAAGCTTATCCCCCAGTAACAGGGAGGAGTATCAGTAGAGCCTTCAGACTTTGACAGGCAATGATGGGGTGAGGGGACTAACTGGAGGGTTCACCTATCTTTTTCTGCATAAACAGAAAAAAATGTCAGAGAGAGCAGATTATTTTTATGTCTTCTGCAAATTGAGGAGAGGAAACAGTATTAGTGATCTCCTAAAAATCAAGCGGTAATCTTCTGATTTTTTTTTATTATTATATTGTGTTCAGATTCTCTAGATTTCTAGCTAAAGCTGTTTTATAGATTACATTGATTTAATTCGCCTTGTAGAGTTGGTTTTTGACCTTAAGGATGTTCAAAACTGCCTGGTATTTAGCACAATTCATTGATTTCAGTGGTGATTTACAGAAAGACCAATTTAACAGAGCAGTGCATCCATGGTATTTTTTGTAGGGGGTATAAAACCAGAAGAGCAGTGTAACACCAATAATATCAATGACTTCTTCCTCTCCTTGTGATCCAGTGGCGAATGACTTTCTTCTTTTATGGCATTCTACCCAATGCAAACATGGCTAGAGCTTGATGGGGAATTGTTAACAGTAAAAGCATTCCATTAGCAATAGACTTTTAAGTGGGTTTATTTTAACAAAGAGGTCTAGAATGTATGCTACTAAAATACAGAGGTTAAGTGCCTATATACATGATGTCTTCTTGATGGGTTAGCCAATAGCAGAAGCTGTCACAGGAATCTGACAGCTTGTAGACCAGGGATTAGTGTTTTGCTGCTTTACCCTGCCTTCAGAAAAGTTTAGTTTCCAGGCAGTTCTGAAGCTTTTAAAGGCACTATTAGGGAAGCTGTATTTAAAAGTACAGCTGCTCTAATAGAACAGAATGTACCTCCCTATACTTGTGGGCCAAAAACACAGTAGCATACGTTTTTTTGCCCTTTCTGAGAGCTATGCTGCCAGTGTGATGGTAAGGACAAGAGAAGGGAAGGGACAGTGGACAGCAGTGTAGGGTAGGATGAACATGGGACATGCGTCAAGGAGAGAAGCAGAATACTCTGTTTTAGGCTCACCCACCAGTCAAGACCTAGGATGAGGAATGTACTCCTGCTTAAGTCACAGTGTTACAGATGAAGTTCATAACTTGTTTTGATCTGACCTCATACTGTTATAAATGAGCAACAAATCTTGCTGCAGCTTTTTATCACTCTTTTGTCATTCTAGCTGTCATCGAGGACAGGTAAGGTTTTTGCAGTATAGTACAAGGTGCATCTTTCCACTTCTATGCTGTATTTTTAGGTAAATGTGACATAGGTGCAGGGCTAATGTCTTACGATGTTGGCAATATTCGGATTTTGGGTGGGTTTTTTTTTGCCCTTCAACTCTAAATATTCAGAAAGCAGCAAGGTTAAGTGACATAACCTGCATGAGGGGAGTGTGACCTGCTTCCTCTCCCTCCCACCCAGAAGCCTGGTAGGCCCTGCTCCCAATATCTTTCAGATTTAAGATCAGAACAGCATTATGCCTTTCCTCAGGGGTGCTACATGGGGTTCAGGTCCCACCAGATCACCATTTGTATCCCTGCTGTGGAGCATTTCACTGTAAGTCAGCAAGTGCCAAAATATCAGAGCCTGGCAACTTCCAGAGAACAACACCTGTAAAGTAAGAAAGGGTCATGTCCCGTCAGGTTTGAGGGAAGAAATTAATCATGTATCCTACTGAAACCTGGGGTATTCCTATTTCGGTTGAGTGCTGACAGGCAGAGGAAGCTATCTCTGTCTCTGTTCTTTTTCCAAAGGGAAAATGTTTGCAGAGTAAATAGAAACACAGTTTGAAGGCAGGTATGTTTGCATGTGGGGGAACAATGGAAAACATCAATTTTGATTTAATCCCAACGGAGTCTTTATATTTTTAACAGCAATATTTAGCTTTGCTGCCAAGGTAAAAAAAGTGGAAATTGGGGATCTGTATCCATTCAGTCTCAATTACATGTGAGAAAACCACGTTAAAGCTAATAGCAGCTCTGAGCCTCCATAGATTTTTATATGCTGCTGCTTGGTATCAGGCAGGAGGAGAACATGCTTTCAGATCAGCTTGAGAGGGAGGAGACTGCTTGCTTCTCAAGTTCTGTAAAGGCATGAATGAGAATTGCAGCCAGCATGGAGAAGGGAACAGATTTTTCCATGCTCTACAGGCTTAAAATAAATAAATAAATAAATGAACAGTGTGTCCTAGGTCTGTGAGGATCTAGAAGGGTCAGTGATAACCCAGAGGCTGAAGAGTTCAGTGGAAGAGTGCGCAATTGATAGGAGGAAGGAAAAGTAATACTTGAGGAAGTTTTATTCAATCATAATGCATTTTGGCAGGCTTCTAAAATAATGTAATACTTTTCCAAGCTGAAGCTGAGTTGCGTATGATTGAAAGTGTGATAAATCTCCTGGTGTGCACTAAGGCTGCCTATGCTTACATTGCAAGTAGGGTGTTAAGGAGCAGGATTGCAAGCAAGGATTTCTGGCTGTATGGCAGAAGGGTAACTTTAGGTATTGTTTTCAGGTCAACAGACAGTCAGCTGAAACTGTGGAATGTAGGGAAGCCTCACTGCTTGCGCTCCTTCAAGGGTCACATCAATGAGAAGAATTTTGTAGGGCTTGCATCCAATGGAGACTACATTGCCTGCGGTGAGTACAGCATCCTGACAAATGTTAATAGGACTCCTTGGAGCTGGTGCTTCTCCAGTTGCAAAGCATGCCAGCAGTTGTGCTACGTAACTGCATCGGGTTTTTAATAAAGGATTATTCTGAACCTCCAACCTTCTTTACCTTCCCAGGGGATGGTGTAAGGAGCCCTGACATAAGGGGATCTGTTGCCAGTTTCCTCCTGTTTCAGATGAGTCCTTTGTATATGATAATTCAGACTTGCTGTCACCGAAACTCGGTTACTAGTGTAGTTGCTATTAATATGACCTATGTCTTTCAAGTTTAACAACTGACATAAACTCCTGCCTCTTTCTAGGGAAGGGCAGTAGCCTAGACTACACAAGGATCCTGTACTTGAAAGTACAGCATTCTATGTGACAAAGCAATACACTTTTACTGTGAACAGCTCTCTAGAAGACTGAATTATCCTGCAGCAATTACTCGTTTGGCCATTTCTGTCTTTTCACCACTTGAGTTCTTAAGTTGGACTGTTGAACTTCTGTAAATCCACAGGTGTTGGTGGGAAAGCAGAGACAGACTGATAGCTGGGATGAACATGACAGCTGTGCCAGCACTGAAGGGAAGGCCTGTGTATTCTCTGATCTCTGTACAGCTTGCAAGACAAAAATTGGGAAGGATTTCTTAATAAAGCCTGCATATTGTCTAGTCTCTCTTACTTAAATCTCTGCAGACCAAACTGTCATACTTGATTACAGCAACAAAAACAAACATAGTGCTACCTGCCTTTGAGCTGTAACGCCAAACAGGCTGGGTGTAGCAGTATTTCGTGTGGTAGTATAGGTGCTCTGCTCTCCTCGAAGTGCTATGCCCTAAGGAAGTCATGGAAGACGAGTGGGATCCTGTATGTTTTGTAAGTGTGCTACATACTGCAGCTGTCTTGTAATAAAACCTGGTCTTGTTATTAAGCATTGCAAAGTTTGCCATGGAGTGCTCCCGGTTACCAGTGCGCCATAAGTGTGGTAACTACAAGGAGGAAATGTCTGTTCTTGTCATAAACAGTGAATGAGCTAAGAAGCCTTGTTTCTGTTCCGGCTACCAGAACCTAATCTTGTGTATTTATTTTCTTAATTCCAGGAAGTGAAAATAATTCCCTCTACCTATACTATAAAGGCCTCTCAAAGACACTGCTGACATTCAAGTTTGATACAGTCAAAAGTGTCCTGGATAAGGACCGTAAAGAAGATGATACAAATGAGTTTGTGAGCGCTGTATGCTGGAGGGCACTACCAGATGGGGTAAGCTTTCAGCTCAGGCACCCAGCTGGGTCTGAAAGGGATGTCTCTTGCTTTCTCATTAAATAGTATTGCTGCAGGTTTGCACTTGGTATTTTCCTGTTTATAGGTATTGCAGATTAACATGACAAATGAAGATCTGCATGGTGACTGAAATGTTGGGGGATTCTGGGGGAGCAGGGACTGCTGTGCTTTTAACTCTTCCACCTGGGTGTTTGAATTTCTCTGCTTGGCATCTGAAGTTCCAGAAGCAGAATTGTATTTCTGGCAATGTTTTTTTGTGGGTGCATTAGCAGCCTCTGCAGATACTTACTCTGGAGCCTTATCTCAGTGTTAGTGTGTCTGTATAGGCTTGATCACTGAAATACAGCCCCCATGCTTGGATGAGGAGGTATGTAGAAGAGGCAAGCCAGGCTGCAGTCACCTCAACAGTTCCAGTGACAGTTAATATATGTAGCATGTGTATTAATGTCATAGGCAGACCTGACGCAGCTTTTGAGAGTGGCCTTTCAGCACGGGGCTGCTCTGGGGAAAAAAATGTCGCTTTTAAATTCAGAGTGCTCTTGAAAACCTTGCCAAAAAAAAAAGAAAAACAACAACAATAAAAAAAAAACCTTGAGCAAGAAACTCTCTTGTATGTACAAGGGTTTGCAGATCAGATACTTAATGAATGGGCTTGTTGGAGGGAGAGGAAAGGAGCTCATCCTAAGCAAGTCTTCTAAGTAGCTAAAGTGGAACATTGCATAATTGATGTCCTGAGATATTGCATTCACAAAGATAGCGTTTTGGATGGGTACCGTCTACCAGTCTGTTTCGATAAAGTTACTGCCCCCACAACCGTGATTCACTTTTCCATGCCATAAACTCACTTCAGATAGATGTTTCTGAATCAAATCAGAAATAAATCCAGGTATCTGAAACTGCACCTTGGATTTAAAAGTAAAAAATGGACTGATGTGGTTTGAGTGGGCATGAGACTTGGTGATGTAGGGTTACCAACTTGTTTCTGGCTGGGATTTAGGAGGATTAAGGATACGCAGATAAAGAGTGGCTGCTGAGAGTTGTGTCCATCTTCCTCCTGGATAAAAACATGCTGTAGGATCCTGTGTGTCCAGGAACATCCTTCCATAACTTCTCACTGAAGTGGTTCTGTTTTGCATTGTCCAGTCCACTGACCTCCTGAGCAGCTTTTCTGTGGGCAATAGACTTAACAGTGATGTCTCAGTCCTGGTATTATTTCTGTTGCCATCTACTCCTTATCAGTCTTTTCTCCAATTATTGTGCATTACTCCTAAAGACCTCCTTAACTGACAGTAACTTTTGGGCTGCCATCAAGGGCTGTCAAGCAGCATAAAAAATATTGTGTGAAAATGTAATAGTTAAATCAGGCCCATCGAGATTGCAGCAAATAACATTCAGGCTTCACTCCATTAAACAGCATTCAGAATCCGTTGCTATTCAGATAATTTCTTTTTTTTCCATCGTTCCTCTGCTTTTCTCTGGGCTTCTTCTAAATTAACCTGTTTCCCCCATAGCAGCCACGGTACCTAGCTCTCATTTGTAAAGAAAGCAGCAAAAGGCTGTCTGTAATCTGAGAGCCACTGTCCGAGTGTTTTGCTTCTGTGTTTTACCTCTGCCTGTGGTGTATGCCATCCTGCTTTACATATCAAGTGAGCAGCCTTGCTTGCTTTTGCTAAGAGGCCCTAATGCTTCCTTGCACGCTATCTCCAGTTCCCCCAAGATGAGAAATACTCTTCACTGATACAGCGGCACATTTCTCTTCCCTCCCATACTAGTACGTATGTCCTCTCTGACCTAATTGAGGCTTTGCTCATGCTCTTAGGAAATCAAATTACTGCACAGCCAAAGGTCACTTACATCCACGAAGTCTTGCTTAAATGATGAAACTCTTCTGTTCTCCATTTTGATAACGTTTCTTAAATTTGTTGTGAATTTTTTGTCAAATGAGCTTCATATATACAGGCTTTTCTAAAAGCTGACAGATTTTTTTTTATGATGCTCAGATGAACTAGGGGAGGCCTTTGCCTTGCAGTGCTGTCATCATCTGTGGGAATCGGGGAGCCCACAGCCTATTTCTGGCTTAATTGCAGACTTTGATCCTGGATGAGTCACTCTGCCTTAGTTTCCTAATTAGAAGAGTTACCACACCTACCTTTCCCACTGGTGATGATCATTCCTGCTTTTCTAAAGGGTGCGTGCATGGAAGCAGCTCCAGCCTAGCAGCCTTGCAGAGCCCAGTGCAGGGTGGCAAACCGGCCCCAGAGCTGCTTTATACTGCTGTAGGCATGCTGTTTGTGCCTTGCTGGGCTGGTTCAAAGCTATTTCACTCGTCTCTGTGCTATGGTCACTGGGTCATAGCTTTGGTTTGCTACCTGGAGTGTTTCGGGGCTGGGGGTGGATGCAGGTGCTATGTGCCAGCTTTTCCCCAGGCTCCCCAATGGAGCAGACTTGCCTTGGTTTCCCTACAGTATTGCTTTCAAGGATCGTTCTTTAATTAACCTTTTGAGATGAGTAAGTTTCAGATCTGTCAATTATCTTGGGAAGCATGAGTACATGTACTCCACTTCATGCACTGAAGTGCAAAATCTTGGATCCTAATTAAAACTTAAACTTTCAGATGAAATGTCATTGATTCTTTCTTAAATCTATTTTTATGTAATTCAGGCTTTTATGTCCTCCTGAGCCAAAGTCAAGCTGTGCCAACAGCCCTTTCCAGAACCCATTTTCCTCCCTACTCCCTCCGCCTGCTCTCCTCCACCTTTGTGTTGGCTTTCCTTTGCTTACAAAGACAAAGGGACCTTTTTTCTAGAGCTGTCACTCTTCTAACCACAGAGATCCAGCCAGTGCTTTCTTTCCACCTGTGCCAAAGCCATAAGGATAGAGAGAAATTATCTGTAAGTGCTTATTAGCATTTAACATCAGGATTACCCTCATAGTGCTTATTTCTAAATATTACCTAGTTTGCAGACTAATAATTTTGTTAGACTCTTTGGGGCAGAGAAAGCCAGACAAACAAAAAAACTCCTAGGCAAGTATGTCAGGAAACAAACCTTCGCTCTGCTTCTGTCAATGCCATGTTCTGGATGAATGTAAATAGGTTGCTTAATATACTTTTAAATAGCACTTATTTACAGTTTGTGTGGAAAACCATTCCTTACGTCTCATTTTACTCTATAAAATGGATCAGTATTTAAACGTGGAAAAAGCTTCAGGACACTTTTGGCCTAAGTAACCTGATAAATGAGCGTTGCACACAGAGATGTATTTTAGAACCTTCCCTGAGCCAAATCCTTTTATTTCTCCAGTCAAGGATTTTAAAGTAGATGATCTTAAGGTCCTTTCAATGATTCAATGGTTCTATGATTATATACCTGTGCCATCCGTTGTTTCTGGCACCTTGACAAGAGTTAGCCAGCTTGATTGAAATGTGAATCTGGTCTTGATGAAGATTGGAAAATACATTCTTCTATTTCATTAGCGTGTAAGCAGATAATGCTCTTGCATATAGGGATGGTCTTGCATAGGGAAAGGAAATTATAGTACTGGTAGTAGTTCACTGCAGCTAGTTGAGTAGAGATGTTTTATCTACCTTGGGAGGGTCACTCCAGTTATGTCTAGGTATGTGGATAGTAGCTGAAGGAGACTGGTTTTCCCTTGTGTCCTACATGAACTTTTCTCCTCCTCTAAAGGAGACACCTTTCATTTGGACCTGCTTTGCCATATTGCAGAGTTCAAGATGTGCCTCATACAGCTATGTTAAATAATTGCATTTCAAGTAGTCCCTTTCCCAGTTGTGGTTAGTGTTTTTCAGAAAGAAGCTGTCAAAAGAGTAACCAAGGCTGAACCTGCTCCCAGGGCAGCAAAAAGGTATTACTGCTGAACACAGAAGCAATTTGATTATGTAGATTAAACACGACTCAATCTATCATAATCACTGTAAAGAAACCATTTAATTTTGTACCTGTTTGCATGAGTATTCATTACTGCTGATAAGTGGGTTAGCCAGGGAAAGATTTCTCAAGCAGAAATGTCAAGGCTTTGATACTAGTGAGGCGATGCAGGTAAAACCAAGAGAATGCCATGCAAATTAGCTTAGGTAAAGCTTTATGTACATTTTTTATTTCTAGAGCGGTAAAGAAATAAATCCATTGAGATCATTGCTGCAGACTTTAACCAAGTCATCTTGCTGTAGTGGGTGGGTGGTGGTACATGCTGAATGGATGCAGAGGTCTCCTGGAACTTAGATGAAGGCTGTCAGAGCAGCAGCATGGGAGTGCTGTGAAAGCATCTTATTGGCCTGATGGAGGGGAGCTGTAACCCATGTATGTGTTTTCTTACCTGGTCATTGCTTTTCAGAAGTCTATTTAGGGAGGTCTTGAAACAATCATCTAGCCATGAGTGAGAGAAGCAGGCTCTGAGACTCTAGGCTTCAGGTTGCCTTTAGACACTGTCATATAGTGGAAGTGTCTTCATAATTAGTCTTGCATCTCTGAACTTCTCTTCATTTAACCTAAGAGGATGAAAATACTCTGTTCAAATAAGTTTTTTGGTCCATCTCTTCAGAAAATAAGCTTTCCTTCTGATTATTTTTCCTTTCCTCTGAACATTCAGCTTGATTTGTTAATGAGGTCTGGCTTGAACTCTTTAAATAGAAACCTATAATTGTGCCACAGTAAGCTGGTCACTTAATAGGACTGTAATCTTGTTCACTGATGAAAAGTGGTCGTCCTTTGTTTCCCAGTAGCCTAATAAATGGTACACAATGTATGCAGGAGCTAGTTCGAGACTCTGATAATTTACAATCAGCAAATTGGCTTCCTTCACTGGAATTAATTTAGCCAATACAAATTATTTCAGGAAGTGATTCATTGCCATTTTAAAGCACTAATTAATTTAGATGACTTACGAAAATTAAAAATGAAACCTCCTTTGTCATTCCCAAATAACCAAATGCATATTCAGTGTCATTCTTAAGTAACTTGTAGACTCTATTTCCCAGTTGTGCTGGGGCCCCACTCAAGTCTAGAGGAGGGCCACAAAAGTGCTCAGAGAGTTGGAATACATCTTCTACGAAGACATGCTGAGAGAGTTGGACTTGTTCAGCCTGGAGAAGAGAAGGCTCAGGGGAGACCTTTAAAGCAGCTTCGACTGAGAAAAGACCTACAAGAAGTATGGAGGACTTTTTACAAGGACATGTAGCAATAGGACAAGGGGCAGTGGCTTTAAACTGAAAGAGGGTAGATTTAAATTAGACATTAGAAAGAAATTCTTCACTGTGAGATGGTGAGGAACTGGCACAGGTTGCCCAGAGAAGCTGTGGCTTCGCATCTTGATAATGTGATCTGTGGCAGTGTTCAAGGCCAGGTTGGACGGGGCTTTGAGCAGCCTGGTCTAATGGAAGGTGTCCCTGTCTGTGGCAGGGGGATTGCAACTACATAACCTTTAAGGTCCCTTCCAACACAAAGCATTCTGTGATTCTGTGGTATCTCTTAAAACTTAAAATATGAATTTCAGTGGGATTTAGGTAGGGAAACAAGGGAAATACTTTTTTTTGTTGTTCTGCTTCCTGCTGAAATTTTAAAGTCTCAAAATCAGTGAGAATTTTAACTTCCACTTTCAACTCAGCTAGTTGTTCAGATGGTGGTTAAGATATACCTAGGTAATAATCTAAAGCTTATGAAATAAATGTCTTCCTGGAGTTATCAGACCCAAGTTATCCATTGCCTGCTGGTACCAGCTGTGGCACAGGTAGCCGTGTGAGTATCTCTAACCGCATTATTTTCAGAGAGGGCATCCAGTATTTTCTAACTCATCCTTTATTTCCTAGACTAGAGTAGCCTATAGCATTCATGTGCAGCATCTCCCAGACAGGTTTTCTTGCAAGTTATTCTTTGCTGCAGTACCATGCTACTACCTCATTGTGGAAACACAGTGGTCTTTGTCTTCTCTGTCATGATTGAAAAGCACAGCAGTTTGTGGGAGGCTGAGAATGATCAGCTTTTAAGAAAAGCAAGATGTGACTTTTATCAGGTTTATTCTACTGGGTTTTATCCCCTCCTAAAAATCTTTAAGGTTTTTCCTTCCTCCTATGAAAGTTGCCTAGGTCCCGTGGCATGTGTGCTGTGAAGCTGATAGCTGTCTATATGATGGCTTTCCACTCCTCTTGATGTTCCCTGTGCTCTCTGACCATTGGCAATGCTTTAAAACAGAAATTTTCTTTGACTGTGTTTTGCTTTGCTTCTCCACACTTTCTTTAGGTAGTAAATGTATTGTTTTTACCTGGACTTGTGCAAAGCATTTGGCACTGTCCCACATGACACCCTTGTCTCTTAAGTAGGAGAGTCATCAATTTGATAGGTGGACCACTCGGTGGATAAAGAACTGGCTGGTGGCCGCACACAAAGAGTTGTGCTCAATGGCTCAATGTCCAGCTGGAGACCAGTAACGAGTGGTGTTCCTCAGGAACTGGTGTTGAGACCAGTCTTGTTCGACATCTTTGTCGGTGACATGGACAGTGGGATTGAGTGTGCCCTCAGCAAGTTTGCTGATTACACCAAGCTGTGTGGTTCAGTCGATACATTGGAGGGAAGGAATGCCATCCAGAGGGACCTTGACACACTTGTTAGGTGGGCTGATGCCAACCTGATGAAGTTGAACCATGCCAAGTACAAGGTCCTACACCTGGGTCAGAGCAATCCCAGGCACAGCTACAGGTTGGGCAGAGATGAGATTCAGAGCAGCCCTG
>JASSUY010033655.1:24799-40567 GCA_032466535.1 Forpus xanthops
GGAAGAAATTCTTTACTGTAAGGGTGGTGAGGCACTGGAATGGGTTGCCCAGGGAAGCTGTGAATGCTCCATCACTGCCTGGCAGTGTTCAAGGCCAGGTTGGACATAGCCTTGGGTGGCATGGTTTAGTGTGATGCGTCCCTGCCCATGGCAGGGAGTTGGAACTAGATGATCTTAAGTTCCTTTCCAACCCTAACTGTTCTATGATTCTATGATTTCTCTTCAATCCTACCTTTTTCATGTCTATTGCTCTCTTACTCATTTGAAAATCTCAAGTCTTCGTTAAAAACAAGTGTAACCCAGAATATGCAAAGATACATTATACATGCTTGATTTCCTTCCCCCCAAATTTTAGCACATTACTTCTGTATACCAAACACACTGTATGTATTTTTTTAACATGCTGCTTGAAAGCCACTGTCACGGTTTAAGCCCCTCTTGCAGTTCTCTCACTCACTCCTCCGTCTTTCTTTCCCAGTCCTGGGGGAATGGGCAGGAGAATCAAAAGAATGCAACTCCCACAGGTTGAGATAAGAACAATTCAGTAACTAAGGTATAACACAAATCACTACTGCTACCACCAGTAATAATAATGGCAATACAAATACAAGGGAAAACAATACAATTGCTTACCACCTATACCCAGCCTGACCAAGCAGTGCACCCCCACCCTTCAAGGTCTCTGCCCTCCGTTTTTACATCCTGGGCATGATGTGCTGTGGTATGGAATACCTCTTCGGTCAGTTTGGGTCAGGTGTCCTGTCTCTGCTTCCTCCCAGCTTCCCCTCCTTCCTTGCAGACCATGAGACTCAGAAAGTCCTTGGTCAGACCAAAACATTACCAAACAGCAACTGAAAATACTGGTGTTATCAGCACTGTTCCCAGGCCCAAAATCAAAAACACAACGCTGCACCAGCTGCCAAGACCAATGACTGCTACTGCTGAACCCATAACAGCTACTTACATATGCAGAATAACTTCTGCTTTGCTGATAAAAAAATGTCACAAGTCCAGTATATGTGCTCCTTTGTGCTGAACATGCTTTATATACTTTCATACCCATATCTCTTCAAATGCTCATTTTGAGCTCTGTTTTTTCTGTGGCTTAGGAGAATTAATTAAAAAATACTCAGGTGACTAACAATAATTTACTCCCTGTCACAGTATTTGAAGTCCAACTGCAGAGAACTTTGTAGGTAGGAGAAAGCATACTCTATTATTCGTGCATTATATTGAAATCTCAGTGTGTTGACACCAGTCCATGTGAAAGACCATCTTGATAATGTGATTATGCAAATGACTGGCCTTAGGAGAAAGTGTTTAATTTTGAGTCTTCTGTGGTAGAAGAAAAATTTCGGTCAATGTTCTTTCTTTACTGTTGTTTCCCTGGTTGCAGGGCATCCTTTTATGCTTTCTTGCAGTGAGGGCAGTTGCTTGCTGGACCACACTACTGCTGCTGTCAAGTGTGGGTAGGGGTGAAGAAAGCCAAGCGATTCCTTGATAACCCTGACCTCTGTTCTCTCTGCTCCTCCCATGTAGTGTGATTGCTTGGAAAAAAATTTTATTGCCCCATTTATTTTGTTGTTTCAGGGCTCAGGGTGCACACAGTGATGGCTGGTGCATCAGCACCTATGTTAACTTTTTCTTTCCTAGATGCAGAGCAGCTGACTGTGCCCCCTCTGCAAACAGAGGGTATCGCTTTTGTTCATTTCTGGAAGTTCAGGTCCCCTGTGGTACTGCAGCACTCTGATATCATTCTAGCTTCTATTTTAAGAATAGCTTCTCCAAGAAATGTAGATGGCTCAGGTTTTTCTCCTTTGTTGGATTTAAGTTTACATTTGCACTCAGTTTCTGTCTCCTCCTGCAAGGTGAGGCTTCCCTCCCCCTCTCCCCTGCATAATCACAAAAAATTGGTTGATGTTTTTTTGAAGCGACAGCAGATCAAAGTCATCCATATTTCTTGCATGAAGACAGCATTTGCTCTTTCAGACTTCTACAGCTGATATTTGCTTACCGGTGTGTCTTTTCTAATGCCAAGAAAAGCAGGCAGTGCGCAGTAGACAGGACTGAGGTCTTCCTTATTAGCGTCATCTCTGTCCTCGATCAGATGAAACACATAGCGGTCAACATAGCTCTGAATGCTATTGATATTACAGTTCCAGTAGCTGATCATGATGGTGCAGCTGTGTAGATATCATAGAATCAACTAGGTTGGAAAAGACTTCTAAGATCAAGTCCAACCATTATCCCAAGACTGCCAAGACCACCACTGAACTATATCACTGAGGGCACCATCTACATGGTTTCTGAGCACTTCTGGGAACAGTGATTCCAGCACTTTCATGGGAAGCCTGTTCCTGTACCTCATTACCCTCTTTGAGAAGAATAATGGAGGCAATATGAGACAGTGGATTGCCGTTCATTGCTGGTGCAAGCAGAGATCCAAGCAAGCTCATGTTATTTCCTAAGCTTTAAAAAAATGAGAGCATCCCAATGCAATCACAGTTTCTATTGCTGTGATACACACAGTGAGCTGGGGATGCAAAGCAGTCTCTCTGCAGCTGTCGTTAAACTTATAAGAGGATGTTTGTCTCCTCTTGGGACTCCGCTGCCTTAGTAACCACCAATTCTTTATTCAAGTGTGAGTTTTATAACAGATGAACCTAAGTCAAGAATTCACCTGGAACCTGGACTTCATTCCTGACTCCATCCTCAACTCTCCACTGAACTAGTGTTACAAGGTACAAGCTGAAGTACAGTAGTAAGTGGCCCTTTTCTGTGTTCTGAACAGGGCAACTTAATAGCAAATTATTTGTATGGGGGTGATACTCTGGATTACCCTTATGTAGGGGTGGAGAGAGAAAACGATTGGATGCTAGGAAAATTTTTTTCACCAAGAAGGCTGTCAAGCATTGGAATGGGGTCCAGGCAGGTTTTGTTGGCTGAGCCAACATCTATTGCCTGATCTCAGACTCCAGCTAAAGCTGCTGTCTGAATCAGTGTCTCCTATGCGAGCAGCCTTTGCTATCTTCTTTTTTGAAGTGCCATCTGCTGAAGTCTCTGGTTGGCACAAAGTGCCAGTGAGATGAGGTCTGAATGAGCTAAGCTAAGTTGGGCAGTATTCAGTGTTTTATGAAGCAGATAAAGGGAGTCATTTATAATAGGAGCTGGAGGGGTAAAGCTACGTTTCTCAAAACTTACAGCTAAAGGAGGACTCTGGTTTCAGACAAGCAAGAGCAAAGTCAGAGAGAGTGAAGTGCATTTTGGAAAGCCATTGATTGACATTGGGCTAACCATCACCTTTGAAGTCTGCTTCAGTGCAGCAGCAGAATTCTCACCCTGAGGGTGTCTGAAAACCTTACTGCTGGTGATCTGCTGCCACTGCTGTTTGAAGATGGGTATATAACCTCATTCCCTCTAAAAAGTGACACTGCTTCAATTACAGTTAAAGCAATCTCATAATATTTTTTTTTTCCCATTCTCACAATACTGTAGTTTTG
The DNA here is from genome assembly GCA_032466535.1 of Forpus xanthops. Lineage (NCBI taxonomy): Eukaryota > Metazoa > Chordata > Aves > Psittaciformes > Psittacidae > Forpus > Forpus xanthops. The sequence goes on from JASSUY010033655.1 coordinate 28,300, forward strand.
TTTTGGTGTTCTCCCATTTTTCAATGCATCTACTGATAGCAAGTCTTGCTAGGACACCACTATTCAATAGTCACAGCTCATGAGCTGCCTCAACCTTTTGCTCTAAACTCCTAATTAAGCAATTTTAATGGCAGGATTTAATGTTTTACAGAGCCTGAATGAAGTTGAAAAAAAATATGAAATTATTTTTTTTTTCTTTCCAGCACAAGATTTTGATCAGCTAATTTAACCTCTGGGTGAAATGGAAATAGAAGCATTTATGCACAGGTGGCTTTCTCTGCAAAAGCTTTACATAGGACTCTGCATTAATGTAGTTACTGCTTGGCTTTGGGCAACTGTTCTCAAGGTTTTCATATGCTTTCTGCCCTTCTGTTATCAGTAATAAAACCCCAAAGCAATTTGAAACCCAGTAACTTGTGACCAGCTGAATGCCAATTGCATTGGATGTTAGTAAAGCCAGAATTAAAGGCTTTTATGGCAGTCCTTGTGAAAACAGCTGCTCAGACTGGTTTTCCAACAGCAACATTGATTTCTATCCTTTTAACCTATTTAAATGGACTTAGTTTCCTTTTGGTGATATTCTATCTAATGTCAGCTAATGCTAAATGAACTAGTTATGTGCATGGATTGAAAATAGTCATTCCTTTGAAAGCAATCTAGTGTCTGTATTGAAGCTACCTGGATATGTAATTAGGATATGTAATTATTTTATATAGGATATATACAGAATTATAATAATCAGTCTTTTCTAAGGAAGAGAGAATGGAAGGAAAGTTATGTTTAGTTATTTAATTAGTACCTTCCAGATGGAAAGGGTACTATTAAATCTGGGGCTGGGCAGCTGAATGGAGTTCGCTCTTGCCCAAGGTGTTTTGAATTCTGTGAGGGAGGAGCTGCTTCACACAATTACATCTCTTATATGTTATGTCATAATCACTTCTGAAACTCTAGTTGCTAAATATGAAGATAGGTGAGCTGTTTGGTGCCGTACTAGATTTTCTAGTTTTACTTTAGTATATCTGAAGTGAATATTAAGGTAAGCAGTAAGGTACAGCTAGGGCAGCCTTGGGGAACTAGCAGATGAGACAGCACATTGTTTCCCATCTATTTATAATAATGAGAGATACTGAAGGGAAGATTAGGAGTGCTGCATATACTGGGAAGAAAGATTGGTTCAGATCCACTAAATAAAAAAAGTTCCTTTTACCTGTAATCTGCAGATAGCACATGAATTAGCTCCTGCAGGAGGAGGAGAAGCTGTTGCATTCCTCCTGTTGGTGCTAGCAGTGGCTCAGCTAACCAAGTCTCCCAGTGTAAATCAGGCATACATGGGGTTTTTTTGTCTTCCTAGTTTCTAGGTTGATTACTTGAGACCTAGTTGCCTTTCTCTACAAAGACTGCTCTGGCAACATCTCTTCCAACCACCAAGTAACAGCAGGCTAGTCTAGTCTGGGGAATATGTGCTTGGGGGATGTCTTGACTTATTTAGGGTGAAATATCCTTGATTAAAGTAGGAGGTTAATAGTGCTTCTATGCGTGTCTTGCTTCACAACTTTCATGTTAGCTCCAGCATTTGAAAAGATAAATTTAGGTGAGCAGGAGTGAAAAAAGAGGAGAGAAGATGAGCTGGAAGTGAAATAAAAATGTCCTTATTTAGTACAAAAGGATTCATCTCACTGTCAGCTTTCTGGTTTTGGTTTTCTGTTGCTTGGCTTGACAATGCAAAAGGAGAAATTTAAATGGTTGGGGAATGCATGCAAAGCTGAATTAAAACAAGAGTTAGCAGCTTGTGGAAATTTTCTTTAGTGTTAGAGCAGGCAGCAGCCTGCACTGGGAGCTTGGGAGTTTTGTTTGTTTCAAAACTCAATAATATATCTGTTCACCTTGCCAAAAGTAAGCAAAGACCCACACTATGAAAATTCACTTTGCTGATGCTCAGATGTTTGTATAAGAAAAATACTGCTTTAGAGATTTCTGTTGGCTTAACGTTTGGCTAAATTATGGTTGCAGGGTGAAGGGATGCAATTTGGCCACTGCTGTCCCAGAAAGTCCTTAATGTGAACTCTGACCCTCTTGCTGTCTGTTGGCCTCCTCTGCAGCCGTCCTTCTTCCTGTCCCAAGGCTGTCTGAGCGTGGAAGTGGGGACAAGGGCAGTCTCCTTCTCAAACCTACCATAATCACGAAGTCTTTGCCTTCAGCTGTTCATTGTGAACCTGGGAATTATCCATTCTGGAGTTGGGAAGGGAGCTATGAAGGCACATTTTATTACATGTTTTTAAAATTTCCATTGTTTATGAGCAGATTTGAAGGGGGTTTATGATGCAGACACTTGCGTTCTTGCCTGGGCTGAGGTTTTGTATCAGTTTTGAGTAACATTTAAGTGGGAATTTGAGCCCATCTAACTACAGATCAAAGTTAATGAAGCAATAAATGTGATGCATGCCAAGCCCCGTCATCTCTCTCTATCCGGACAAATGCATCCTGTGTATGTGCCCTGTGTGTCTTTTGGGTTTGGTTTTTTTTTGGTTTTTTTTTTTTTTTTTTTTTTTTTTGTTGGGGGGGTGTTGTTTTTTTTTTGCGGGTTTTTTTTTTTGTTTTTTTTGGAGGCCATTTCTTTATACTGTCATCATATCATTATACTTCCTTGGACAGTATAGCTAGGGTAGTGGATTATCGTGAACTCTTCACAGGAGCTTTTCTGCTTGTGATTATGGCAGTCCACAAGTCTGCTGTGGAAAGAAGTAAGTCATGTGTAGCCCTGACAGAGGACAGTTACTTTTATTTTCTTACATCTACTACATTTTGTCCTGTATTTCTCACCATCTCTTCTCTGAAGCATTTGAGGCATTGTCAGGCAGAGAGAATGACAGGGGGTACCTCCCCCACGCTCTGGCTTTGGCTCTGTGGTGTCTGAGGAGTGAGTGAGTCAAAGGCAGTGTCTCTTCAGAAAAAAATACCTAAAATCAAGGAATGATGAAGCAGATTAGCTAAAAAAGAAAGTCAAGTGCCAGAAGTGTTTGTTTGTCTTCCCTCGCTCTTTGTCAGCAGAGCTCAGATTTATATTCTAATATTTATGTAGCCGAAGGATATTATAAAATCAGAGGTATTGTGTTGGAACACAAGGGGTTTTGTGCACTCCTGTAATCCCTGTAGGAAAATCACATGACTTTTTCTTTATATACTTGAGTCTTTTTAAACTTTTTTTTGTTGCTGTTAGTGTCATAGGTAGCTTAATGGATTTCTCAATTGTTGAGCTCTTCTTTTTGGTGCAGTAGTATTAGTCTTCGCAAGCATTCAAAATGACAGTGAGTATTAAAAACAGTCATTTCAATTGGAAATATCTAGAGATAATTTTTTTTTCATATATACCTTCTGTGTGAAAATAATTTGAACATTAGCAGAATTATCCATTGGAAGAGACATGATTTTACTTGTGAATTGAATTTAAAGATAAAATCTACCTTCTTCCCGAGTCATGGGTTTCCTGTGCATTGCTCTGTTAAAATTAATCTAGAGCAAGGCTTAATCCAGAATAAAGATGATTGCATTGTCCTTTGTTGTGGTCCTTAAATGGTGACATTGCCCAGATTTGACTCTATTGAAAGCCTTTTCTGGTTTTGCACTGCTGAGAAATCATGACCTTAAGATTGCTGCTTGTGAGTACATCATATGAAGAAAAATGCTTCTTCCTCATTTTCTGGCTCATTAGAAAGTAAAATGCTTTCTGGGGTTTTTTTAGAATAAAGTTGTTACGAGGTGTTGTATGGAATAGGGTAAATCTGTGTAGTATATTAGCTAAAAATTGTTGGCATGCAGTAAGAGCACCTCACTCCACCTGCAAAAGCCTATGATGGCTTAAAGGTATGCCATTAACTGATCCACTCTTGGGTCTGTGGAGTGGCTGGCAAAGTTAAGTAACTTAATGTATCTTTGTCTCCTCTTTGGGATCCCAGAGGACAAGCTCAGGTTCTTCCCCCAGCCCATTGGGCAGTGTGTCCGGCAGAGCCGAAGCATGATCCTGTCTGCTGCCATGAAACACGAGTGTTCATCCTTACAACAAAACTATGCTTTTAAGAATTAATGTTATTTTTTAAAATCTGTTCCCCAGTAGGAAGTGTGTGGAGCTGCCAGGTTGTCCTAATTCTACAGTTACACCCTAGAATAGAGTAAGAATGTCATCTGGTGTTTGCTCTTTCAGAGGGGCCAGAAGAGAGTGGCAGGGGAAAGCATCTAATTCAAGGATTTCCAGGCTGTAACGTGCAAGCTTCACAGCCCCTCAAATCATTTCAAGTCTCCTACCTGAGAGCGGGCTGTGATCAGTAACGTTTGGGAGCTGGTGATGCTTCAGATGCATGTACCACATTTAAAATTAACAAAAAAGGGTGTGGGGGAAGGAAAAGGCAGCTTGCTGTTTAATAGCCTTACTGTAGGGATGCTGGCAGGTAGCATACTGTAGCAAGCTGTTCCCTGGAGTTTAGGAGTGTATTCAAGGCCAAGAGATTTAGGGACTTACTAATGACACTGTAGCTTCAGGCCTTGCATTTAGCTGCCAGTCACCAAACTGGTAAGAAAGGAGCAATCTGTCCCATGTTTAAGACTCTTGGGCATGCATGTGTGCCCTGTGCAGCATATTTTTCTTCTGGCTCGAATGATTTTGACCTTCTGAGTTAAACTTTCCCACTTAACGATATTTCCCTATTATTTGAATCCTCTTTTTAGCTGATTTGCATGCATTACATCATGTTTCATTTAGGATTTGTTACAGTCAAAAGGCAGGGATAAAAGTGAGTGGAATAAAAGGCTGGATTAATCATGAAATTCTGTGGGACTGGAAGCTGCTGGGGCCAATTTGGACCATTCATGGGCAAAAGAAACCTGTTTTGTCCACCGCTGCAGTCTTCCTAGAGCAAAAGTGGAGGTCTCTGTCCGATTTAGAAGAGCGAACTAAACCAGATCGTTCCCCTCCATACACGTGCATTATCCCTTAATGTGCAGAGTCAGTCCTCAGCAGAGGCTGCTGCCCAGCCGCAATGTCCCACTATTTGGGACAGCCCTTGGGCAAGGTTTTGTCTGCAGCATCCAGAGCTAAGTAAGTTGCCAAGAGTTAATCTAGCTGGGTAGTTTAAAGCAAGACATAATCATAGTTAGCAGGTTCTGTATTAAAATGCCCTTGGGTTTTTAAGTTCTTATTATGGCTGTAGAGGTGATCACATTCTGGTTGGAAATATGTGCATGGGTGGAGCATGGCTGCACATCCTGCGATTCCCCTTCCCTCTCAATTCTTCTTGCTGCTTCAAGAAAGAGTCATTTGTTGTAAAGCCAGTGATTGAAAATGACTGTGCAAAGCCCCATCAAAGCCATGCATGCCCTAGAGTCCTTAAAAAAAAAAAGAATATAAATAAATCTAAAAGGCACCTTGGAGTGAGTGAGCTCCTTGGAGTGCCAGGAGCCATTGCCTGTGGTTTGCTGGTGTCCTCAGGTAGGACCTAGTAAATCTTTGCCCAGAAAAAAACGGGAGAAGGGATGAAATTGCTGTCTGTGAGGTTTGTAATGATGATTAAGTGCTAGCCTGCTGCCTGATGGCTGTCACTGGTTTGCAGAAGTGAGACAGATCTGGGAGAGATGGCTGCAGCTCTATAGCTGGGAAGTTGTGCTTTTAATTGCTAATTAAACTTTCCATTTGCATATAGGGCTTTCCTTTTTAAAGAATGACATTTTATGCAAGAAGCTACTAGCATTGTTTCTAGCATGCTAGCAGAAATTGCTAGCATTTATAGCATGGTCAAGCTAACAACTTGTTCTCGCTGCATTGCTGGTACATCTGTATTTCACCTTAATACACCTGTATTTTGCTTTCCCATCTGTGGTTTTTTTTTTTTATGCCTTCTGTCCTGACAGCCCTTATTCTTGCAGTCCTTGACTCCCCTCCCATGCAGACATATGACCCTGTAGCGTTTTCCTTTTTGTCTTTATAAACAATAGGCAGGCAGTCTCACAGCATAAATCCGAAGTCAAGGGAGCTTTGCAGATTCAGCTTGACAACTCTTCTCTCTGAATTATTTAAAGGCTATAAACAAAAGAAAGCCAGCACATTGAGAGCTTCAGATGACTTCTCATCTGATATTGTGGAGAATGTCTGCTGGCGAGTCCTGCTAATTTTTCCCATTTGAATCTATGGCATTCAGTAGAATAGCAAACACAATTAGAATTCAGGGGCTGCCTCCTGGTATTCCTTAGGGGAACACAAGTTGCAGAGAGGTGAATGAGCAAATCAAGGAGAAGGAAAGTGAAAGATGAATGAAAAAATAGGGAAGTTCTCTCTAGTAAGAGTTGTGTGTCAAGTCTGAGTTTTGGGATTTCCTCCCCCTACCCTGTCTTGCAATCAGTGAATTTTGCTGACATACATACTGGGTTTTCTTCTGAATTCAGTCTCAGTCCTTCATGGGGTTTTTTGAGGGATTTTTTGTTTGTTTTTTGGTTGTTGGGGTTGGTTTTTTATGTCCTTTTTTTAAATCAAAACTGCCTTTCAGTAGCTAAATGAGCCAGTGATTTCTGGCTTCTCAGGTGTGTTTTTGTCATTGCTTTCACTCATTCTGGATTCGGGAATGTTTTAGGTAGATGGGATTAGGGAAGCAGACAGCAGAGTACAATTGATTTCTCTAGATGATGTGAAGTTCATTATTACCTTTTGAATAGTTCATTCTGCAGAACAAAGTAGGGAAGATGGCATGTCTTGCATTTATTGTACTAAAGCTATAAAGCTGTACTCTCATTATTCTTAATACCTAAGGCATAGCTGTCTTCTCTTCCCACTCCCTTCTACTCCCAGATAAATACAATAGAGAAAGCATCAGCGGTAGTAGGATATTACAGAAGCAACCACATATGTATCATCCATGCCTGTATGATTTTGTTTAATGAAGTTCTTCACTCTATATACAGTCAGACATTAATAAAATTCAGTTACTGTACTATCTTTTTTAGTACCAGCCAAACAATTTGGTAGTCAAGGTTGGTATTTTGCAGTGTGGCCTGACTTTGAAAATGACCTGGAGAAGCTTGTGGGCTTCAGATATCTTCTTTTAGAGATTTCCAGCATCTTTAAATTTACAGATGAAAGATTGCTCTCTTCCAAACAGCCTTGCAGACCCAGCTCAAAGTCCACTTCCACTCCCTTTTGCATAAAGTCATAATAGGTTTACAGAGACCACACTGACCATGAGCCAGTCCATCTCTAAACAGTTTGTGGCTGTTGCAGAGAAGATAATTCTTCTGGCTGGGGAAGGATGTTCAGCTCTGCTGCACCATCCTTACCTATGCTTACCCTGTAGCACAGGAGCAGAAGACAGTAAAGCTTTCTAACATATTCTTATGACTTGAAGAATATGTGCAGGGAAAAGATTTAAGTGTAACTGGAATAGTATTTTGAGGAGAGAAAGCATCCTGTTTTTCAAAACCAGAGAAAGGCCATATGGTTTGGTATGGCTTGTCCAGCCTTGTCTGCATTGCAGAAAGTTTCAAATGCAGTGCTATGCATGATCCTGTTATAACATTAGCTGAATTGGATGTTGGAGAGCAGCAGGTTGTGAATTTTCAAGATTAATGGAAACGTTTGTTTTACTTTAATTAAACTTCCATTCTTTAAATCAAAATCCTTTTTCCTAAATAGGTGTTTGTTATAAATAGGTATAGATATCATTTCATGAAGCTTATATGCATACTAATGTTCATGTTTGTGCCTTGATTTTTCCCTGCAAGAAACAATTTGTCCCTTTTATCTCAGTGGGTCCTGGTGATTTCACTTCTGTAGCACATATATGTGTTGCATAGTAAATGTAAGAAATATATATCCTGCAGTGGCTTACAGAGCTACAAGCCAGGCCACCTTGCAGACAGGTACTCTTAACTTATGTTCTTACCACCAAGCAGTTTGCTGCCCTCTGGGTGGAAGCAGCCTCCAGGGATGAGATATTTTTCTCTTCTGCTATGCTTCATTTCCTCTCCTCTTGCCATAGCTCTGCTCCCCATGCAGGTGTGTAATCCCTTACCCTCCCTGCCTGTAGCCTTAGTTGGAGACGCAGCATCTGTGTGTGCTGTCATTCCCATCCTCTCAGACAGCATCCTCAGTGCTGACTTTTAGGCCCATGACTCTGTTCCTGTTGCTATTAAATACAGTATTCCTGACTTAAAGAGAAATGAAGGCTTTGTTTTTCATCATTGCCGGACTTCTGGCCCACCTAGTAACACAATTAGGAGAGTTGCAGATGCAGTGAAACCATCATACTACTTTTCCAGCTGGCATGAGTAAAACATTCAGAATAGTTAATGTGTTTTTCAGATACTGAGCACTCAAATCCCCTGCAATGTTATTCAAAGTCCTGTTAAAAAAATATTCGGCTTTTTAACATGTGTCCAGAGCTTTCAAAGTTGATTGGTTTAGGATACTGTAGTATGAAGGCTTGTCCTGGGTTCAGCAGTAGCAGTCATTTTCTCCTTCTTAGTAGCTCATGCAGTGCTGTGGTTTTGACTTTCAGCCTGAGAACAGCGCTAATAACACTGATGGTTTTAGTTACTGCTCAGTAATGTTTAGGCTGACCAAGGACTTTCTGAGTATCATGCTGTGCCAGGGAGGAGGGGAAGACGGAAGGAAGCAGATCATGGCCACTGTATAAATGGGGTCCTGGCAGGACATGTGGTCCCATGGAGACAGGAGCCCACACTGGAGCAGGTTTCCTGGCAGGAATGGTGACCCATGGGAGGTCTGTGCTGGAGCAATTACTGAAAAACTGCAGTCCATGGGAAGGACTTACATTGGAGAAGTTCATGGAGGACTGTCTCCCATGGGAGGGATCCTGTGCTGGAGCAGGGGAAGAGTGTAAGGAGTTGTTCTCCTCACGAGGAAGGAGCAGCAGAAACAATGTGTAATGAACAACCAAAATCCCCTTTCCCCAGCTCCCAGAGCTGCAGGAAGAAAGAGGTAGAGATTTCAGGAATAAAGTTAAGCCCAGGAAGAAGGGAGGGGTGGTGAGAAGGTGTTCTAAGATTTGGGTTCCATTTCTCATGACTCTACTCACACTTCTAATTGGCAATAAATCAGTTTTCCCAAGTCAAGTCTGTTTTGCCCATGATGGTAATTGGTGAACAATTTCTCCCTGCCTTATCTTGACCCATGAGCATTTTGTTAGCTTTTTCTCTCCCCTGTCCAGTTGAGGAGGAGTGATAAAGCAGCTTTGATGGATAGCTGGCATCCAACCAGAGTCAACCCACCACATTGGGTGTTGTCCAAAGAGACAGCAGGTGGCAGCTCCCTGCACCAAAGAGTTGACAGCCAAACTGTATGAAATTAACAGTAGTGAAGTATGAATCCGTTATCAATTTTAAACAAATTGATTCTCTCAGTCTATCAGACATTTCATGAGTTCCTGCCAAAGTGTTGCCCTCTTGCTGACCCAGAGAGCCAAACTTGGCTTGACTCCCTTCATTCCTGACATCTCCTATGATTAACGCATTCTCCTATGTTGATTGCCACTATCTGTGGTTGTAATGCAATATCTTTCTTCCATTTTTGCTTTGGGAGAATGGTGTCATTGAGGGGTTTAGTAAGGTTTTTCTTTCCAGCCTCTCCCACTGGTACTGGCCAGCATGAGTTCACACCAGTTATACTGCTTCAAGACGTCTTTCTCCAAAGGTTAGTCTGATGCTTTATCTACCCTGTCTTAAGCCTACGTTAGCTTTAATACCTTAGTATTAGTCAAGACTTTCTCTCTCTTGCATTAATTAGGTGAATTCTGTGCTATTTAATCTTCACACACACTGTGTCTCAGCTTGGGAGCCATGCAGGAACTGGTGACTTTGTCAGTACTCTCATGTAAGCAACACTTTTTATGTCCTTCTGCTTGGAGAAGGAACACTCTGCATCCTGCCATCATGAGATGGATTTCATATTGATACTTGGGTCCTTTAATCGTGGAGATACAGTTGCCAAAGATGTTGAGGAGATGATCTCTTCTTGGTTTGAGTGAGTTTTTGAAAATCTATCCAACTTTGCTGAAAGACCTGCACTTGGATTAAAGGTAGTGACAGTAGGCATTATCTGCGTCTGAAACATTTCATCACATGATAATTGGGAAACCTAAAGTGTTTCCAAATGTGATATAACTTTCATACAGAGCAGAATTCATGGTTTTGGAACATGGGAAAAAGCCCAAGGCTGGACTTGGCCCAGTGTGAGCTGTTTGATTGAATTCTATGTGGCTGCCAGGCATTGTCAAAAAAAAATCCCTGATAGTTTGAGCAAATCAATTTGGCTGTCAGTCAGTCTCAGGTATTGGTGGTTTTCCTCTATCACGTGGGGGAAACAGAACTGACAGATCTAAAACTGCAGCTTGAGGGCAGAGAGGACCATGTCCCCAGAGCTGTTTGTGTGAGTGCTACCATTGTCTGGGACCACTGTGAGGGTCATCTCTTGGATATGGGGAGAAGGAAGTGATAGGTGAAATTCAGGCCATGTAGTTCAGTCTCTGCATGGCCTGAAAGACTGGTTAAACTGTAGGTTTGTAGGAGAGTGAGGATATTGGTGTTTTCCATGATTCGTAACTGTTCAGCATGTTGTGAGCAGAGTCAGTGTCATTCAGGAATTTCTTGCTCTTCTGTTCTCCTGGTGTGGGAGCCTGGTGTGAAACTCCCCAAGTTATTGAAGCGCCGGGGAGATACCAGACACCTGTATAGGTCTAGGACCTACAACTTCTAGTTAAGTGTCATTTATCCAATGAGTTTAGGTGCATGCATAGGTGTGACCCAGGGGATGAGAAGGATCAGTAAGTGTTCCTCAAAACTGGGTGTCATATTTGACTCGGTGATCAGCTTCACCTGGCAGGCTGTTGAAGTTCAGGGTTGATTTTTAGCATGCTTGATGACAGTGGTGTATGCCCCTAGTCTGTTAGGGGGAGGGACACAGCTGAAACAGATTTCTCATCAGCAAACAAGTAAATACTGTAGTTCAGGAGAGGAATGCTTATTAGGAGAGTTAAATCTCAGTGGTATTTCTCCCTGCTTTTGCTCTTCAGCACTTCATTGTGAGCATCTGGATTAACCTTGGGCAAATCCACTAAGTGTGTTGCCTCTGTTTCCCCACATGTCAAAATAAGATAATACTTAGCTACCTCACCATGGCATTTGTTACACTCAATTAATGTTGTAATGTGTCTTTGGTTCCTCTGATAAAATGTGCTGTGTGAATGCTAAGTTGTTTTTACTGATTGGACTGTTAATTAAAAGTGCACATATAAATGATTTATTGGCATAGAGAACTAAGACTTAATAATTTAAAATATTAATGTCAAGGTGGTTGAGTCTGTTTTAAGCCTATATCATTCAGCTATTTAGACACTGAAACTAATGGCACTGGGAGAGGAAGGGAAGCAGGAGCTGGACCGGCTAATAGATTATTTCATAGCATTTTTATGTAGGGTCTGATTCAATAACAGGTTCTTAACAACTTCTTTGCCTCAGTCTTCACCAGCAAATGCTCTGACCAAACCACCAAAATCTTGGAAGGCAGATGCAGGGACTGTGAGAATCTGGTTCAAGACCATCTTAGGAACCTGAACATATACAAGTCTGTGGGACCTGATGAAATCCATCCGTGGGTCCTGAAAGAGCTGGCAAATGAAGTTGCTAAGCCACTGTCCATCATATTTGAAAAATCATGGCAGTCAGGTGAAGTTCCCAAGGACTGGAAAAAGGGAAATATAACCCCCATTTTCAAGAAGGGGAAAATGGATGAGCCGGGGAACTACAGACCAGTCAGCTTCACCTCTGTGCCTGGCAAAATCTTGGAAAGGATTCTCCTGGAAGGCATGATAAGGCACATGAAAAAAAAAGGTGCTTGGTAACAGCCAGCATGGCTTCACTAAGGGGAAATCCTGCCTTACCAATTTGATGGCCTTCAATGATGGGGCTACGGAACTGATGGACGGGGTAGAGCAGCTGATTTTATCTACCTGGACTTGTGCAAAGCATTTGACACTGTCTCACATGACATCCTTGTCTCTGAGTTGGAGAGGCACCAATTTGATAGGTGGACCACTCGGTGCATGAAGAACTGGCTGGATGGCCATACGCAAAGAGTTGTGGTCAACGGCTCAATGTCCAGATGGAGACCACTAATGAGTGGTGTCCCTCAGGAACTGGTGTTGGGACCAGTCTTGTTCAACATCTTTGTCGGTGACATGGACAGTGGGATTGAGTGTGCCCTCAGCAAGTTTGC
>JASSUY010033656.1:0-10311 GCA_032466535.1 Forpus xanthops
GGCTGTTCAGCCTGGAGAAGAGAAGGCTGTGTGGAGACCTCATAGCAGCCTTCCAGTATCTGAAGAGGGCCTATAGGAATGCTGGGCAGGGACTTTTCATGAGGGACTGTAGTGAGAGGACATGGGGTAATGGGTTCAAAGTTAAACAGGGGAAGTTTAGATTGGATGTGAGGAAGAAATTTACTGTAAGGATGGTGAGGCACTGGAATGGGATGTCCAGGGAAGTTGTGAATGCTTCATCACTGGCGGTGTTCAAGGCTGGGTGGGACATAGCCTTGGGTGGCATGGTTTAGTGGGAGGTGTCCCTGCCCAGAGCAAGGGGTTTGGAACTAAATGATCTTGAGGTCCTTTCCAACCCTAACTATTCTGCAATTCTATGATTCTATGAAATAAGACTATTATGGCTGGTCTGGGTGCAGAAGTAGCTGAGGCAGGATATTGTTTGGGTTCCCCAACCTTTTTTTGCCTCTGCTCCTCTTTGAGTATGCAGGTGAGCTTTTTAGCATGTAACTGGCACTTCTAGAGTGAGGCTTTGTAATGAACAGGTGCTTAAAGGTAAAGCAAAGCAAGTGTTCAGAATTACTAATAAAAGAACAAAACCCAGAATGGGGAATACTGTTCTGCCATTAGGTAAATCATAGGATTGATGGTTTAGATTGAAAGAGACCTTTATAGGTCGTAGAGTCATAGAAAGATTTGGGCTGGAATGGACCTTAAAGCTCATCCAGTTCCAGCCCCCTGCCTGGACACCTTCCACTAGAGCAGGCTGCTCCAAGCCCTGTCCTACCTGGCCTTGAACCAGGGATGGGGCAGCCACAGCTTCTCTAGGCACCCTGTGCCGGGGCCTCAACACACTCACAGAGAAGAACTGCGTAGGAGCTTCTTTCAGTCTCTCCTCTTCTAGTTTAGAACTATTCCCCCTGGTTCTGTCACACACGTCCAGGTAAAAAAAAGTCTGTCTTATAACCCCCCTCTAAGTACTTAAAGACTACAGTAAGAAGCTTTCCTTCTCCAGGTTAAATAATTTCAACTCTTTAAGACCTTTTCCATAGGAGAGGTGCTCCAGCCCTCTGACTTCCTGGTTTGCAAGTGCATATTGCTGGCTTATATCTCATTTTTCATCTACCAGTATCCCCAAGTCTTTCTCTTCATGATTGCTCTCAACCCATTCATTCTCCAATCTGGTGGTGGGGATTGCCCCCACCTAGGTGCAGGATCTTGCACTTGGCCTTGTTGAGCTGCATGGGGTTTCATGTTGGCCCACTTTCCAAGCCTGCCAGTAGAAAAGAAATTGAAGAGGCTCTGAGATCTCTTCACACTTGAAATATGATTGTTGTGGTTTAAGCCCAGCCGGTAACTCAGAACCATGCAGCTACTTGCTCACTCACCACCTTTTTCCCCCCTGGCTCCCAGAGGGATGGGGATGAGAATAGAAAGAACGTACCCCATCGGTTGAGATAAGAACAGTCAAGTAATTAAGGTATAATGCAAACCCACTACTGCTACCACCAGTAATAATAATGAGAAGGGAAATAACAAGGAGAGAGAATATAAAACTAAAAGGGGGAAGGGGAAAAGAAAACAATAAATACAAGTGATACCAAATACAAGTGCTCAGCACTCGCCGACCAATACCCAGACCAATCCAAGCAGTGACTTGGGTCTTCTGGGTCACTCCTCGCAGTTTCTATACTGGGCATGACATGCTGTGGGATGGAATACCCCTTTGCCTAGTTTGGGTCAGGTGTCCTGTCTCTGCTTCCTCCTGGCTTCCCACGCTCCTCCTCACTGGCAGCGCATGAGATTGAAAAGTCCTTGATCAGAGTAAACATTACTTAGCAACAACTAAAAGCACTGGTGTTATCAGCACTGTTCTCATGCTAAAGTCAAAATCACAGCACTGCACCAGCTTCTAAGATGGAGAAAAATAACTGCTAGAGCAGAACCCAGGACAGTATCTGTCCCTTTTTCCATACCATTCACATCATGATCAGATCCCACATTTTTCAATATGCATCGAATCATAAAATCGTAGAATAGTTAGGGTTGCAAATTACATGAAGATCATTAGTGCCAACTACCCTGCCATGGGCAGGGACACCTCCCACTAAACCATGTCACCCAAGGCTCTATCCAACCTGGCCTCGAATACTACCACGGATGGAGCATTCACAGCTTCCCTGGGCAACCTGTTCCAGTGCCTCACCACCCTTACAGTAAAGAACTTCCTCCTTATATCCAATCTAAACTTCTCCTGTTTAACTTTGAACCCGTTATCACCTGTCCTCTCAGTACATTCCCTAATGAATAGTCCCTCTCCAGAATCCTTATAAGCCCTCTTCAGATACTGAAGGCTGCTATGAGGTCTCCACGCAGCCTTCTCTTCTCCAGGCTGAACAGTCCCGACTTTCTCAGCCTATATTCATATGGGAGGTTCTCCAGTCCCCTGATCATTGTCATGACCTCCTCTGGACTTGTTCCAATGTTTCCATGCCTTTTTTATGTTGAGGACACCAGAACTGTATACAATACTCCAAGTGAGGTCTCACGAGAGCAGAGTAGAGGGGCAGGATCACCTCCTTCGACCTGCTGGTCATGCTCCTTTTGATGCAGCCCAGGATACAGTTGGCTTTCTGGGCTGTGAGCACGCACTGCTGGCTTAATGTTCATTTTCTTATTAACCAATACCCCCAAGTCCTTCTCTGCAGGGCAGCTTTTGTCTCATATTTATATATATATATATATACACACATATCGAGATATAATTTCCTTAGTCTGTGGACTGTCCTTATAAAGTTGCTAAATTCATCCAGTCCATGTTATCAGGCTCCATGTCTAGTAACAGCCTCTCGGGGCAGGAGGGACAGTGTGTAGTGTTGCCTTGTTGTCTGCTGATGACACAACCAAACTCATCTGATCACTACTGAGCTTATTTAGTTTCATCAAAGTTCATTTTTTTGTTGAGATGATGTCAGGGTCAGTCAGTGGTGACCTGAGGACAGTTCTACTGCTGCTGGCTTTTCCCATGACCTTCTTCTTCGCTGATGATCATGACAGCACATACCGTCTCTTCGAAGCCCAGAATGGTGGGGATGGGCATGTAGCTGATGGGCTATAAAAGAGTTATATAGCAGGCAACAGCATATAGTTGATATCACTGACTGTTTTCCCAAAAAATTAAATCCCCTTGAGGTGCACATTGGACTTCCCCATCTACCTGCATTACTGGCCAAATATATCCAGGTCCCTAAGCAAAAGGAATCCCACAAGTGGGTTTGCCTTTGCTTGAAGCAGGAATAATCCAGAACTGTCTTCCCCACCAGATTCTTTATGTGCACCACAGGAACTTTATGCCTCTCTCTATATATATATTGTATGTAAAAGTTCTGATTGGGCTGGGCCAGCTCTGTTGGCAGATCCCCTCATGTTGGCCAACTCGGTGGCTTTTGATAACGTGTATCCCAATGTTTGAAAGTCCCACCACTTGTTGCTGTCAGTGTAGTTTTTAACCACCCACTGTACCTTTACATTTTCTGGGGGTGGGTGCATGGTAGAGGATGTGATGTACCCTCTCAGTGCCATGTTCTTTGGCCCAAATGTCTATAAGGCTGTTCTGGAAATGAGTCCCATTGTCTGAGTCAGTTCTCTCTGGGGTGCTGTGTTGCCACAAAATTTGTTTCTCAAGACTCAGGATAGTGTTCCAGGCAGTGGCGTGGGGCACAATGTATGTTTCCAGCCATCCAGTGGTTGCTTCCCCCATGGTAAGCACATGGCGCGCGCCTTGGCAGGTTGGTGGGAATGTGATATAGTCAGTATGCCAGGCTTCCCCGTATTTGTACTTCAGCCATTGTCCTCCATACCAGAGAGGTTTTAACCTCTTGGCATGCTTAATTGCAGCGTATTTCACATTCATGAATAACCTGGGCAGTAGTGTCTGTTGTTAAGTCCACCTCTCCATCACAAACCCATCTGTGTGTTGTATCTCTACCTTGATGGCCTGAGATGTCATGGGGCCATGGGGCTAAGAACAATCTACCCTTATGTTGCCAATTGAAGTCCATCTGAGCCACTTCAATCTTAGCAGTTTTATACACCTGTTGGTTGTTCTGGTGTTCCTCATGGCCGGGCTCTTGGGTACATGAGCATCTACATGGCATACCTTCACCACCAGGATCTGCACCCAGACAGCAATATCTTGCCACAGTGCAGCAGCTCAGATGGGTTTCCCTCTGGGTTGTGTGGTAACCCCCCCCAAGGGACGTTTCCCACCATCCGTGAGTCAGCATAAAGATAATTACTGGGCACTTTTCTCATTTAGCAATGCCCAAAGCCAGATGGATGGCTTTCAGTTTGGCAGGCTGACTCAATTCACCCTCTCCTTCAGCAGTTTCTGCAACTTGTCGTTGGGGACTCCATACAGCTACCTTCCATCTCCAATGCTTTCCCACGCCACAGCAGGACATATCAGTAAACAAGACATTGCTTTTTACTTTCTGACAGTTCATTATGTGATGGGGCCTCTTCAGCACACATCACCTCCTCCTCCGGTGACATTCCAAACTCTTCACCCTTGGGCTAGTCCATGATGACTTCTAGAATTCTTGGATAACTGGGATTTCCTATTCGAGCTTGTTGTGTAATTAGTGCAGCCCACTTACTCCATGTGGCATTGGTTGCATGATGCGTATTTTGTGTACTACATAATCCCCGGTGGTAAGTAGAACTGAAGCTTAGGGACGTGATCTGTTCTGGAAAACACAGAAATGTCTTTGAAATAATTTATAGCTAAAGTTACTTATACTTCATCACACCAGAAAGATGTTTCAGAACTTCTTGTCTGAAGGATAATATTTTAGTTATGGAGCGGGATCCTTAGCTCTTTACCCAGGAGAAGTGCCTCAGTAGAGGCCCTCTTCTGGTAGCAACTGACACAAACTCAGTAGTGCTGAATAGGTCTAGAATCAAGTCCTGCAGTGGCATGCTGAAGGTTTGTTTAGTAAGTGATACTGACTGTAAGGGGCAGAACCTTCAGCAGTTGTTAGCAGATCAGTGATGGGACTTAGTGGAATTCAGGAGGTGAAAGCTGACCTTTCTTAAGCTGCATCCTTCTCCACTGTTGAGAGGCAGGGAGCTACTGAAGGAAACACCAAGGGAATTGTTAAGCAGTTGTTAGTCTAGTCTGGAGCATACTTTGAATTTGTGGAGTGGAGTTTAATTAGCACCATAAGGGAGTTGAGGGTTCAACCTTCCAGTTAACATTTTATATCAAAGAAACAGATTCTAAGTGGGCAAATAAAATCTTATAAATAATTCATTGGTTTTTTTCTTTTATTGTATATTCTTATTTTTGCCTTGATTTTGCTTTGTAATTGAAGTAGATGACCACACTTGTGTTATTTGCACAGCCTGTTACAAAGAAGTGAGCTGACAGGGCATAGTGCAGTAAACACACATCCTTGACATTACTCAAAGTACTTGTGCACTTTTTGTACCTCCTTTTTGAGGCTTCTCCAGATTAACTCCTACACACTTAAATTATCATGATCTTCTTTCTATATGAACAGCTCTTGTTGTCTTAGGAGGATTTATCTGTTTTTCCTGGGATTAATAGATTTCGTTGTGTTGCTATGGTTTCTGTATGAATTCTGTAAGATTTTCTAGTTTTATTAGTTTTACAGGTGTAATCTTTCTAGTGCTTAATTTTTCTTCCTTAAATCCATTCAATATATTAAAAAATACGGTTTCTCCTTCTGGTTTTGAGACTACAGTATGTAATTCCCATTCAGACTTTAAGCATTCAGAAGCTGCATAATATAAGTGGATGATGGTGGTCTTTTGAATGACCACAGGCATGAAGAATGCAGCTTCTTAGTAAAAATATTTAGTCTCCATGTCTTATAAAAGATGTAGGTGTAAGAGTAATTCCTGTATTCATGAACTGATGTCTTGCATTTACTGCTAAAATCTGTAAATGTTCATCAGGTTGCAGGATGCCTCAGTATAAATAGTTTCTTAAACCTCTGTCTGCCAGCATTAATTTCTGGCATTGATCAGCTTCCCCTCTATGCAAACAGAAGCCTTCTTTTGTGATGTGCCAGATTCTATCTTCTCTTTTCACCTGGTTGTCTTTTTCTGTAGGTGAGAAGTATCTGTTTGTGTATGGTGGCCGCTCTGCTCTGGAGCCTGTGTTGGGGGACTGGTATTTCTTGCACACTCAAGAGCTTTCCTGCATTGAGGTAAGAACTTAGGGAGGCCTGAGCAGTAGAAATAACCTTTGCTTTGTAGATGTGTGCTGCTGTGTTGCAAGGCCAACTAAGTTACAGAGGTATTGCCATATTGAAGAGGATGGCATTAGTACTGACACACTCCATTGTGGTTAGTATCAGAACTGACTTCTGAACACCATGCCATTTATTGGAATACAATCTTCACAGAATAGTTGAGGTTCTAAAGGACATCTGGTGATTTTCTATTACAGCACCCTTACTTAGAGCAGTTCTAACTAGAACAGGTTGCTCATGGTATTGTCTAGTTGGGTTTTGATTATCTCCAAAGACGGAGACTTCACAACCTCTTGGACAACCTGTCGGTGCCTAATAG
The DNA here is from genome assembly GCA_032466535.1 of Forpus xanthops. NCBI lineage: Eukaryota > Metazoa > Chordata > Aves > Psittaciformes > Psittacidae > Forpus > Forpus xanthops. The sequence goes on from JASSUY010033656.1 coordinate 6,601, forward strand.
GAAAATGTGAAGGTTTTTTATGCTTATGTGGGGCTTTTTTTTTGTATTTCAGTTTATGCCCATTGCCTCTTGCCCTGACTCTGGATGCTGTCGAGCACATTCTGTCTCTGTCTTCTTTCATCTCTTCCAGTTGGCATTGACACATATTGATAAGATTTCCCTGTGAGTCAGTGAGGCAGGAGCTCACTCAGGTGCTACACGATCTGCAGTGCATGCAGGGAGGTTCCTGAGCTGCAGAAACCTCGGGGGAGCAGCCATGACCAAGCCCCTCACACCAGACTGCATACCTTGCAGGGGAAGATTATGAAGGACTTGCAGCTGTTGAGTCTGGAGAAGAGTCAAGATACAAATAAATCTTCAGCTATGTAAAATGTAGCTGCAGAGGGGACAAACAAGTTCTAAATTTTTACTTTGAGTAGTACAGGGAATCTGTAGAGAGGGCAACTGGACACTAAGAAAAGCTATTGTGAAGTGCTGCAACAGACTGCCTAAAGAGGGGAGAAATTCTTGTCATGGCAGACTGTCATGGGCTCAGCATTTTTCTCCTTCCTGGTAGAAATGTCTGCTGCTGCTGAACCCATGACATTGATGCAGTGCTGTGTTTGATTTTGTGCCTGGGAACTGCACTGGTAACACCAGTGTTTTCAGTTACTGCTTGGTAATTTTTTAGTCTGACCAAGGACTTTCTGAACCTCATGCTCTGCCAGGGAGGAGGGGAAGTCGGGAGGAAGCAGAGACAGGACGCCTGACCCAAACTGGCTAAAGAGGTATTCCATACCACAGTACGTCATGCCCAGGATGTAAAAACGGAGAGCAGAGACCCGGAAGGGGAGGGTGTGCACTGTGTAGTTGGGCTTGGTATTAGGCTGTGAGTGATTGTGTTCTTTTCCCTTGTATTTCTCTCGTCGTTATTGTTGTTGGGGGTAGCAGTAGTGATTTGTGTTATACCTTAGTTACTGAACTGTTCTTATCTCAACCTATGGGAGTTGCATTCTTTTGATTCCCTCTTGGACTGGGGGAAGAAAGAGGGGGGAGTGAGTGAGCAGAACTGCTTGAGGGGCTTAAACCACAACACAGACTTACATAAGCTGTTAAAGAGCCATCTCTTCAGATGATAATCAATAGAGTTGTATTTGCTATAGGAGAAAGGGATTGATCAGATGACCTGTGAAATTTTCTTGACATCTTGTTTGCTATGAAATTCCTTTACACCCCTCATCTTACACAGTTTCCTGTACTGCTTGCACTAAAGATTTTCTTTCTGCATATTAGTGCTGCAGTTCAGCATTTTGTCTTGCTGTAGTATGAGCCACTGTTCACCTGCTTTGCTGGTCATTGCATTAGTTCATGTGTTGGTAAACTTGTGGTTCTCAGGTGTGTGTCTTGAACAGAAAGCAGCATACAAGAATGCAGAGAAAGATGCCTTTAATAAATGTGCAGAAATAAAGCCCTTGTGGCTTAAGCCCAGCCCGTAGCTCAGAACCACGTAGCCACTTGCTCACTCCTCCCTTCTTCCCTTCCCCCCCACCCTGGCTCCCAGAGGGAAGGGATGGAGAACAGAAAGAATATGACTCCCATGGGTTGAGATAAGAACAGTCCAATAACTAAGGTATAACACAGACCACTACTGCTTTCACCAGTAATGATGATAAGGGAAATAACGAGGAAAGAGAATATGAAACTAAAATGTGGAAAAGGAAAAGAAAACAACAAATGCAAGTGATGCCCCATACAGTTGCTCAGCACCTGTCAAGGGATACCCAGCCTGACCCGAGCAGTGATCTGGGCCTCCCGGGTGACTCCCCTCAGTTTCTATACTGGGCATGACATGCTGTGGGATGGAATGCTCCTTTGGCTAGTTTGGGTCAGGTGTCCTGTCTCTGCTTCCTCCTGGCTTCCTGTGACCCCCCCTCACTGGCAGAGCATGAGATTGAAAAGTCCTTGATCGGAGTAAACATTACTCAGCAACAACTAAAACCACCAGTGTGTTATCGGCATTGTTCTCATGCTAAAGTAAAAACCAGCACTGACCAGCTGCTAAGATGGAGAAAAATGACTGCTAGAGCTGAACCAGGACAGCCTTCTAAAGGGTATGATATTAAATATGAATGATATTAAATAAACTGTGGGCCAGAGAAACCTGGAGATAGTGAAAATGGAAACACTTCTGCTTAGCAGTCCCTAGAGAAAGATGTGTAGGTTATTTTCTGATTGTTTCTTATCACACTTATCCTGTTCTCCTCTAGCAACTGTTCTGTCCTGTGTTAGGAAAGAATCTTACATTCCACAGGATGTGCAAACAGAAGAGATCATTTAAGAGCCTAGACATGAAGAAGGTACTTAGGCTGGCAAACTTCAGCTTTAGACTTGTTTTCCTAGATTCCTGTGGAGGGTCCAATACCAGAAAGCCGTCACTCTCACACTGCCTGTAGCTGGAAAGGAGGAGTGGTAATTGCAGGAGGTCTGGGAGCAGCTGAGCAGCCATTAGGTTCAGTTTTCTTTCTGAGGAAGCTTGAACATAGCTTTCAATGGCTGGCAATAGAGACACACCCCCCTCTCATACCAAGGTAAGTAGAAGGCTTTCACCAGTAGATCTTTGGCCTGTCTCCATCTCTGAACCCATGACACTAATGGAGTTGAATCTCATTTTGAACTCACAGGTATTCACATACTGCACATGTGCATGAGGGAAAACTTCTGCTTGTTGGTGGAGTGTGGCTTCACACGTCCTCTGTGCCAGGCATTACTGTCATTGACTTAATGACTGGTCTCTGCTTGGACTATATGATTAATGTGGTAAGTACTGCAGTTACTCTTTTAGGGTAAACATTTTTAGGTGAAGGAATGTGGTAACTTCAAGGCTATTCCCTGAAATAGAGTAAGAAATAAAATATCAGATTCATGAGTGGAATAAACATTCCCTGTTTGACACAGAGTCTAATTTTGAAGTGCTTTTACCTACTCAGACAGCATAATAACACTAAGAGAGTCTGCGTGTGCAGAAGACTGGAGGGCATGGGTCAGCTCTATTCCAGACAAAGGCATGGAGCTGCTCTATTCCAGGCAAGGGGAGCAGAACTGAGATGGGTACAAGCACAGTAATTTCAGGATGTCTGTGGAAGAAGAGAACATATCAAACCAGAGCCTGAGTTAGCCTTTATGGTGGAAATTGCTGTGTACTGTAGCTGCTGCCAGAAATACAAGAAGAAAACAGCATGGAATTACTGGAAACTCCACTTACTAAACATAAGAAAACTTTAGTGTAAGGGTGATTGAGCACTGAACATGTTGCTGAGAGAGGCTGTTGTGTCTCCATCGTTTGAGATACTCAAAACCTGACTGGGCAAGGTACAGAGCAACCTACTGTAGTTGAGCCTGCTTTGAACAGGTGTGATTGGACTAGTGATACTCAAGAGATCCCTTCCAGCCTCAACTACTCTGTGATTCTGTTCTGTGATTGAGCCTTGGGTGACATGGTTTAGCGCAAGATGTCCCTGCCCATGGTAGGGGGCTTGGAGCTGGATGATCTTGAGGTCTTTTCCAACCCTAACTATTCTATGATTCTGTGATTCAGTGAAGAACAATCATAAGGTGATTTTGACATACTGTCGTAGTTTGAGGCCCCTCAAACAGCTCTGTGCACTCCCCCCTCTTTCTTCCCCAGTCCTGGGGAAATGGGAAGGAGAATCAAAAGAATGCAACTCCCACAGG
>JASSUY010033657.1:0-14883 GCA_032466535.1 Forpus xanthops
AGGCTGTGTGGAGACCTCATAGCAGCCTTCCAGTATCTGAAGGGGGCCTATAGGGACACTGGGGAGGGACTCTTCATGAGGGACTGTAGTGAGAGGACAAAGGGTAATGGGTTCAAACTTAAACAGAGGAAGTTTAGATTGGATCTGAGGAAGAAATTGTTTCCTGTAAGGGTGATGAGGCACTGGAATGGGTTGCCCAGGGAAGTTGTGAATGCTCCATCGCTGGCGATATTCAAGGCCAGGTTGGACATAGCCTTGGGTGGCATGGTTTAGTGGGAGGTGCCCCTGCCCCTGGGAGGGGAGTTGGAATGAGATGATCTTAAGGACCTTCCCAACCCTAACTATTCTATGATTGTACTAGATGATCTCCAGAGGTGCCTTGTGTAACTCACTGAAAAGGCAGTGGTTCAGTGGAGGCACAGAAATTGGAGCATTATCTTTAACATAACTCTGTGCTCTGCTCTTATTCAAAGAGGCTTGTCAGCAATCTAACTTTGAAATCTGTATTTCCTGGCTTATGAGATCACCCATGGAGGTAAGCTCTCATTTCCTTGAATGGTAAGAGCCCAACAGATACAGATAAGGGAAGGGCAAGAGCTTGGTCAATCTGTTAGCTATGTATGTGCATAAATGTAACAGTCACTTTTCCTAGCATCAGGTACTTACTGTGTAATTGGTATCACTTAATGTAAAGCATTGTTCTCCATTTCCCTTCTCAGTTTTAATGGTTGATGTAATTGCACTTTTGCAGACTGTGGTAGCATACCAATGCAGTTCCTTCTGTATGGAGTGAAGAACTTGGAGCTGTTCACAATGCAGTAGTATAAGGCTCAGATGATCACAGAAATAGGACCAAATTGTGGATGCAGGGAACAAATACTAAGACAATCCCTGAGAAAGAAACCCACAGTACTAAAGTAAGAATATATATAATAAATATTACTATCACAGAATAAATAATTTTATTAAAGAATTACTTCATTATTAACTGCCTGAATTTTCATGTGGGATAGGTAGAAAAATTCCACTATGAGGAGAAACTCTGCAGACAGCGGGATGCAGAAGAGTTACAAAATGTGTCAGATAGTTGGGAAATAATTCACAAGTGCTGTAAGGTGCATGGGTCAGGGGTCTGCGCCAGCACTTCAGCTACAGCTGCAGAACTTGCTCACCAACGTAGTGACTGACTTAGATATGAGCTCCACCAAGCTTTGGGGCTGCTCCTTTCTCTTTTTTCTTCAGGACGGAAAATGAGCCTCTTTATACAAATAGCAGTCTGATTAATACCCTGATGGAGAACTAAAATTGCTCCCTCTTCCGTAGTCCTGGCGGTATTGCCTAGCTGGTTGCTGTGGCATTTGCTGTCTTTCACATGTGTGCCCACCACACTGTAATACAGTCAGCCTTGGCAGGTCACTCAGTGGGTGGCTTTGGGATATAAATGATGATCATAAACTCAGTCTGAAGCTGTGTTCAAATAGCTTGCACCTGATGCACTGGGGACAACTGCTTAATTAGAGGAATATGATAGAAAAAGAGATGAGGTGTAAGATGGAAATGAAGGTTTTCATTCAACCTTGCCTCAGGAGTTGATCAAACTCAAATGTTCCTGTGAGAACCCCTGCTGCCTCCTGGCCTCCCACTGTACAGAGAGGAGCGGAAATGGAGATATGACGGGGGCATCAGTGAACTGATGCCTGTGTATTTGCCACTTGGTGTTCCAGTTATCCCCTTAGGGCAAAAGGCTTGCTGGATAATGAGAAGGTAGGCTTAACTGGGGGGGGCAAGGACCAGCTCTGTGTGAAACACCTGCCTTCTGGATAATGCTTTCAGAGGAGCTGGTCAGAATAGGAGTTTTCCAGCAAGAAAATCTCAACTTTGCCTACTTTGTACTGGACACTGATGTTTCCAGTTTTGGGGTGGGGGAAGAGGAAGGGAATTGCTATACTTCATTGTAAGTGAGATCCTGCTTGGACAGAGAAGAGCAGGGGTTAGCTCTGGTCTGAATATAAAGTCAGTCAGGTTTTTCACTGAAAGTATGCTTTCATCTGCAGTGAGGTCCACTTGCAGCTGCTTATACCAGCAATATTCAGGACCTCACCATCAGTCCAGCACAGGACAGGAAACTTCCCTTCCCTGGAATTGCCTCACCATGTCTCATTAATTCAGGTTTACTAGGATTTGGTCAAAACTGTGTTCTTGCCTCCCTGCCCACAGTGCCGTACTATCTTTGAGAGAAATAATCAAACACAGCTCTGAGCTCAATTTCCCCATCTGCCACTACCATATAGTGCAGTGTGCTGCAACATCTGTAGGTGATTCAATGCATGAAGGAGTATATAGACGCCTCTGCAAAATACTAGATTGGGGTCACTTCTGAAGCATTTGGTTAATACTTCTGTGAAGGGAGAAGCAGACTGTTTTGTTTACAGCACAGACATTTCCTTTACTTAAAATGGATCTTTGAGAGCCTTCCTTAGCTGTAAAAGCAGGGTGCAAGCTGGCATGTAGATTCATTAGTGTACTGCTCATTTACATTGCTGCAGATTTTGGCCTGTTTTCTTGCACCGTGTTACAGGAAGTACTGCAAGAAGGGTTCCCCCACTTCCCCAAATAACTAATTTGTTCCTGGGAGCTTGGCCTTTTGCAAAACTGTTGGCTTATCCAGCAATACAAGCGCTTAAGTTGCAGTGTGCAGCCCATTCATGTCAGTGCAGTTCATTCCATGCCTGAAGTTTAAGCATGCTGGCTATTAGGCCAGCGCACTGACAGAGCTGGAATAATGGAAATACTTCTGGTTTTCTTCTATATATGAGGAAAAAGCACCAAAAAATGTTTGTTCCACTCAGTTCACATATGCCTATCACTGAAAGTAGTTGTATTTAGAAGGGGTTGAACTTATGTGAGGTTTTCTATTGGAATTACATAAGGAAAACACATCCTAACCTTTCCGATCATAGGTGTATAGCTTTAACAGCTATTAGTTACACTGATTGGTTATCTGAACTGAGCAGTGGAAACGATCGGTTTAGATAGGAGCTGTCAGAGATATTGATCAGGAAAAAAGCTGTTTGGATAATGACATCTGAAACAATTGTTTTAAACCAGTCAGAAATATAGCTATTGATTGACTGAAGAGGATTCTTCTGGCCTGGAAGTGTACAGTTTGGCTTTCTTAACTCAGCAGGATGCTGCGGTGTGGACTTTGAGAATCATCTCTTTAAAGAAAGTTATAAGGAAAAGATGATGCAGCAGGGGTTCATCTCATCTTTCAAATGATGGAGGAGCAGAAGAAGCCAGGGTTATTTTTGTGATTATTTCTCAGCTATCCAAATCTGAGATGGGAAACGTGACCTAGATTTAATCAGGAAGATGTACAAAGGGTCGTTGTTCAGAATCTGCCCGGAAAGTCCATGTGCACATCACTTCCCTGGACTGGGAGATTTCAAATGGCAGAGCATGGAAATAGGAAGTGTTCTGTGGTTTTGAGCAGCCAATTGAGAAATTGGTACTAAGATTTGTTCTAGAGAGATTTTACCTGGATGTGGTTTTTTTCAGGCCTCTGATTAACTGCCTTAATTCATACCTGTGCAAAGGAATGGCACATGGCATTGCATTAAACCTCCACATCAGGAGAAATTTCACGTAGTGAAATGGTTGCCTTCAGTATCTTTCAGGGTAGTTAAAGAACAAATACCTCTGTTTTCCCCTTCTTTGTCAGCCAGTCGTTGCAAAAGCAAATAAATTTAAAGTACAGTCTGAAAAGACTCATGATCCAGACATCCAATTCATGTATTTAGTCTTTGGTGTCGTGCATGGCCTTTCCTTGGATTCCTTTTCTTCCTTGAATTACCCCAGCTCTTGCTCCCTGTATTCTAGGCTGTTTCTTATTTAAACACTGTTAAATGTTGTTATTTATGATATCAAAGGTGTCTAAACTGTCAGCCAAGACTGATATCCCTGTATCCTCAGTGCATGCACTGAATGGAACAGCTTACAGCTTTTCATGAAGTTGTCCACTTCTTTTGTGTTACTGTCCCTCCTTTGGGAGCAGAAGTGAGATGTGACCATGTAAAGTGGCTTTTTCCAACAGCATGCACACTGCCTGTGGCACAGCTGGGAAAACGGAGCCAGAACATCCTAGTCTCATGCCAAGCCTCTCCGCCTGTTCTCCTGTGTTAAAGCACAGGCTGGGAAAAGGCAGATCCCAAAGCCCTGCTATGCGTATCACCAGCTTTCATTCAGCTCATCTGCTTGGCCAGCCCCTGATGCCAGTCTCTTTCCAGCATGGTATCAACACTCCAGTTTGGGGGGCTGAAGTTTCCTAAGTGTGGTTGCTGCCCAAGGATTAGACTTTGGTTACTGCAATGCCAGCTTGGCAGGACGAGGAGGAGAACCAAAATACCCCTTCATTTCCAGTAATAGCAAAATCCTGTGACTCTGTCATCAACAGCCCTTCAGCTGAAGCACCTAGGGATTTGAGCATGGAAATTTGGCATGGAAATAGCCTTTCCTTGCAGTCATGTCTCTGAGCATTCCCATGAAAAACTGCTTTTGATCAGCAGCAGGCTTGGCAAGTAGTGCCTTGCAGAGATTGCAAACTGCAGACCTGCAGGTTTTTTGATACCAATGAATAGGATCATTATCCCAGGATATTATTTGCAGAGTGGGAGTGCTTCAGAGCTCCTGTGAGGGCTGAGACAACACTGATACACACTCATTTATAAATGGGAAAGGGGAACGCTGTTTTCCTGCAGCATTGTGCTTATGCTGGGTGGATGGCTTTAAACTGACAGAGCTACGGTAGACTTAGATGAGCTCTCAGGCAGAAGCTCTTCCCTGTGAGGGTGCTGAGGCGCTGGCACAGGGTGCCCAGAGAAGCTGTGGCTGCCCCATCCCTGGCAGTGTTCAAGGCCAGGTTGGATACAGGGGCTTGGAGCAACCTGCTCTAGTGGAAGGTGTCCGTGCCAGTGGCAGGGCCTGGAGCTGGGTGAGCTTTAAGGTCCCTTCCAACCAGAACCATTCTGTGACCCGTTCCGTGCTGCTGAGGGCAGTGCGGGCACGTTCCAGTGGCGGAGGGTGCTGTGCTGGCGGAGGGTGCTGTGCTGACGGAGGGTGCTGTGCTGACGGAGGGTGCTGTGCTGACGGAGGGTGCTGTGCTGACGAAGGGTGCTGTGCTGGCGGAGGGTGCTGTGCTGACGAAGGGTGCTGTACTGGCGGAGGGTGCTGTGCTGATGGAGGGTGCTGTACTGGTGGTGGGTGCTGTGCTGATGGAGGGTGCTGTGCTGACGGAGGGTGCTGTGCTGATGGAGGGTGCTGTGCTGATGGAGGGTGCTGTGCTGACGGTGCTGTGCTGATGGAAGGTGCTGTGCTGACGGTGCTGTGCTGATGGAGGGTGCTGTGCTGATGGACACCGTTCGTGACGGCTCCCGCGCAGAGCCGCCCCGGGGGGTGCCTGGGCCGAGGCTGGCCGGGCCGCGCACCGCCATCGCCGGTGTCACGGCGCCATCTAGTGGCGGCGGGCGGGCTGTACCGGACGGGAGCGCAGGAAGGCGGTGGTTGTGCCGTGCGGCCGGGCCGGGAGGTGAGAGCCGGGCCGGGGCATGGGGCAGCCGGTGTAGGCGCTGAAATCCCGCACCCCGTGCGTAACCTGGAGGTGGCCTCGGCCTTCCCGGCAGGGAGCGCCCGCGCTGCGGACCGCCTTGCTGCTGGCGCAGGGCGGGTGTAGCTCCGCGGGCACCACGGGCAGGGTGAGCTCCTCTTTGTACCTGAAGGGTTTGGGTGCTTGTCGGTCATCGTTCTGGGTCACTCTCGCCCTTCCCTGTGAGGACGCTGAGGTGCTGGCACAGGGTACCCAGAGAGGCTGTGGCTGCCCCATCCCTCTGCAGGTACAGAGACAAAGCTTATTCTCTAAGCTATGGCCAGTTCAGGAGCATGGCAGTACAGGAAGGTATGGAACTGCTAAGCCTTGCACGGCAAATTTAGTTCCCTGAATTGTTGTGATGCAGAAACTTCAGTGAAGGTGAGCTCTCTGGTGGGCAGGCTGAAGAGTACATAACAGTCTGCTTAGCCTAGTAAACCCATCACATGGAACAGATGACTGATAAAATAAGCATCACAAACATAGCATGCTGGGGAGAAGAGCGACACATACTCCTACATTAACCGATTGGTTGAAATAGCAGTTTTGTTTTCATCCCTTCCCCAGATTAGTGGCTAAAATAACCCACCTCCCCTCAACAGGAAAACAAAATGTGAAGAAAGCAAGGATAATAGTTTATAAACTGTCCTGTGTCCTTCTGACAAATAGTTAATTCCCAGCAAATGTATGAGATAGTCCACCTTTAGGTGGCAGAGCTAATTGGGATCTTTTGATGTCTTTGTCTAAGCAAACTTATTGATGGTACCTAACTCCACTGAAGCAATTCATAAATGTGAAATACCATACAGCAACCAGTAGCATTTTGCCCAGAGCAACATCTGTGCTCCAAGCTGCTTACTGTAATACTGAGCAGTACAAATCTTTGATTCGATAACACAGTGTCTAATGGTAAATCTGGATCAGTGTTGGATATATCCAAGATTAAGCGTTTCTGAATCAAAGCCTTCAACTCCATTTAAAAAGAAATAGGCCTTAATTCTTATGTTGCTGTAGTGGTGTTAGTGTGGAGTTACTCTGCTGATTTCATAGACGTAACATTATCTTTAATAAATGGTAACTGAGATGACTGAGGTGTGTCAGCCTGAGCTGTAACTCGCAGCAGTGGCAGTTGTCTTAGTTCATTTTTCTGCCAAATGAAGTCACCCTTGTAACTGCTTAGGAAAGACTGGAGGTGCCCAGAATTCATCATGGCACTGTTTCTTTGCAAAGGAATCCTCCTGTAAGCTGACTACATGTTTGAAAACATACACCCATCTACAGATAAGTGAGAAATGTTGAACAAAGATTGGTAAACATGTCAAAACAAAACAATTGCGCTTATATTTAAGAATTTTATTGCTAAGGGTATTTTGCTATAAATTAATAATGGGAATAAGGACATGTAGTAAAAACAGCAGTTAAGATAGTGCACAAGAACTTAAAGGATTGGGGCAGGGGCAACATTTGCTGCATGCTATTCTCTATGATTTACACAGATCTTAGTCATACCATGAGGAAAAGCCACAATGACATCTGAGGAAGACGGGTGTGAATCTTCTCCCTTACTCAAGGGTGGTTCCATCACCTATAGAATCTCCATTGAAGAACAAAATGAAGCCAGTGTTGTGTGATATTTAGGGCAGCTCCATCTAGATGCAGCTCAGAATGTGCTTCAGCATTAAAAAAGATGTGTCTTGTCCAAAAGTCAGTGCAGTTGCTCTGTATGTAAATACTTCACCACCTCCTCTCTAGTTCCTAAGCCTTTATCCACTGACTAGAAGAAGCTGGCTCCCTAGCTCCCAATGTTCAAGCAAAAAAAGCCAATAGCTATGTCGTCACATGTAACTAAGAATTTGGGAGGGGAGCTGGTTCACCTCTTTCATGTGGTTGGATTTATTAGAAGGCTGAACATTTATATTCCAGTCTCTGGAAGCCTGGCTCTGTCCACAACTGAGAACTCAAAAGTACGCAGTCACAGTGAACACAGACTCGTGAGCTCTGTAATTCTGAATGGACTCTAACTGCTATAGAGCAGTATTAGTCATCTTCAACTGACAAGTGTACACTGTAAGAAACAGTGGCACTGTAGTAGCTGTAGACCTCCCATAGTTTTAGGGAGGTCAGGTATTGGGCCCCAGGCAGGAAAACGTGTCTGGGTGCTGTGCAGGTATTTACTGGAATCACAGCATCATGACTAGCACCATTCAGAAACAAGGACCTGTTTAGGACTGTCATTTAATCCTCTTTGAAAATGATCTTGCAGCACTGCCTCTTCCTATCACTGTGGTATCATCTGCAGAAGCTGGCACAGCGGTCCTCCAAGCCCCAGAATCCAGTGGCCCTGTTCCTTCAGCTTATACCAGCATCTACAAACTGCAGATACATGAAGTTCTGGACTAAGCAGAGAAGGGCTACTGAGTAATGACTATGGATCTAGCCAGACATATTCTAGGTATGTCCAAACTTCCACTCTGTTCCTGAGCAACAGAAAGTATGGCCATGTTTCAGGGAACAAGTCTGTGAGTTTTAACAAACAGTGAATTCAAGTGGCCATCCCCATGCTGCTGCTTTGTGCATCAAGACATTTCCACTTCTGTTTCTACAGTGAGATCAGAAAGGCTACAAGCACCCACAGTAAGACTGCTCTCCTGAATACATGCTCTAGCAGAGTTTTGTAGGCTTGCTTTCTAGCTTCTACATGCCGGTGCTAGCAGGATAGAACAGTAGCCCCTAATTTTTGTAGAAGAGCAGCCTGTTGTTACTAAGATGGAACTAGAATCTTCAGTTTCCATTTGTTACCTTTTTCCCCTGGAGAAGGGGTAAGGTTATTTTTTTTTAATGGAGACTTACTTCAATTTGAATTTTTAAAAAGATCAACTCCTGCTTCGAATTCAACACAGGAGTGTTTTGCAATCAGCGGTCTTTATCTTATGTACTTCACTGGAAGAAACTAGGGATGTAGATGGAGTTACCTCATGTGAGAGCAAGAGACTCAATGTACCCCTGCTGTGATTAACAGCTGTTCAAGAAACAAAAAGCCAGAACCAAAACAAAACCCACACAATAAAACTTGGAGCTTAAAATAAATGACTAGCTGATTCACTTTGATCTATTCTTTCACAATTACTATGAAATTCAAAAGAAATCACAATGTTGTTCACTTGTTTTATTCTCTCTCCCCCTCTTACAAGTTAAATATCACAGAGGAACAAGAGGACATGAAGGCATTCTGAAGAACTAGTTACATTGCAAAGCGCAGACTAAACAGCAGTGTAGTTCTGTAATCAGCTTCAGGGTTATCTCAAGGTTTAAAAAGGGTTGAAATGTTTGCTTAAGTTCCAGACAGTCACAGTCTCTTTCTGACCTCCAGGGTACCAGACCTCTCAGAGAACTTCAGTAGTGTACTCCAATTTCCTGTGGTTTGGACTAGCAATAGGAAACTTTCACTTTAGTCCTCTTTTGAACCTCCAAGTCCTTTCAGTGCATACCACTGGCAGAACATATGCAGCTTGTATTAATCAGTGAAAGGACATGCATGCATATTAGTGTACAGCTCTGAGCCAGTTTCTTGCGAGACACTTACATTCCTTGGATTAGGCCCACTCTTAGTAATGCAGCCAAGATTACATCTGTCTGTTTACTTCCGATGATTTCAGTTTCTTGAGTTTGTCCTAAGAGTCGTGAAAGCTTAGTGCTTCCCTGGCTGCTACCCAAACTCTTGTCCAAGACCTCCATTGCTTTAATACACAGGATAGACCCAAGATAGCTTTTGGATGAAATGGAAAAGCTTGGGGCTTGATATGAATTTATATGGGTGAAAGTTCTAATCTATTTTCAGCTTTGCTGACATACCTGAAACTCCATGAACCTTAAGGAAATGAACCAATTTCTGAAAGCATAAGAAACACTTAACATATTAAACCAGAATGAATACAGGAAGCTGAAAGTCGAAGTATAAAAATAAGTCTTCTTACTATAAACAACTCATTTAGGCACCCTGCCTCTTTTACCTGAAGAAGAAAGCACGTGCATTTCTTCAGAGCTTTCTTTTCCCTGCCAAGCACAGCTCAGCATGGATTATAATAGGATCAGGTAATAGGCCACATAACATATGTAACAGTTGCACTCCAGGTTAGACTCCATAGCACAGCAGCTGGCAGGAGCACATTGTGTAAAGAACCAGTCAAACAAGCAAAGCCAGCCAAGTTCCTTGGAGTGTTTTCCTTAACAAGTTAGGGAAGGAAGACAAGACTTGCTGAATGTGAGGGGAGAGTGTGCATAGAACAAACCCAGGCTCAGCTGTGCTCAAAACTAGTTGCAGATAATGAAACTGGTTTGGTAGACCTTGAAGGCTAAGAGGCAGACATTGTGTTCTAGCCTCAGCAAGTCAGCTGATATCAAAGTGCCTGTGTGCAAGGTCTCTTTGTGCTGTTTGTCTCTCCCCTCTTCACTATTACTGCCTGCAAAGGGGTTCTGATAGGTCCAACAAGGCAAGGGTTGTTCAAAATAGTTCTCCTGCAGACTGCAGAATAGCAGTACACTGGACAGTGATCTCTTCCTTAGCAATGCAGTTGGTACAGTGTCTGAGGTGACTGTTCTACAGACAAGAAAGACCACTTTCAAAGCCAGAGATCCATTACTTCCATCTGACCAGAGAAGAGTGATTCAAGATAGATACAGGGAGGTAAAAGAACAAACACTGGTCTTTCTTGTGACTGGGCATTCACATTTCTGGGAGAATAAAAGAACTGAGGAGTGCTGCCACTTTGTAGTGGTTTGCTTATACGTTCTCAAAAAACAACCTCCCCTGGATGGGGTGAGAGACAAGTACACAACTCCAGCTAAGAAAATACACTACTGTCTGCAGGCAAGTTTGGTAACAAAAATCCTCAAGTGTGGTAGGCTACCTAATGCCAAGGAGTTTCTGCTGAGCTGTATGTTTGTCCAGGGAATGTTTAGAGCCAGTAGTACATATATGCTAATACAGGGTTCCTTTAAACCTCCTATTTGGACCAGACTTTAGATCCCCCCCAAAATCACTTTTTTTTTTTTTTTCACCATGCTTACAGTAACAGTCTGTTCATGAAGCTAGTTTCATTGGTGCTCATACTGATCCTCATCAGTACAAATCCTTGTAACTCCAACCATCAGAACAGAATTCAAGAGCAGCACATGCCATCTTCAACCACTTAACTAAATGGTGCCTTTACACTCTCCTTAAGACAGTTAAGAATCAGTTATTAAGATGTCACTACTGAAAAATAACTATTGCATTTCTGAAAGTTCAACAGTAAACGACATTGCCAATATATTATTGCACACAATAAAGGGTTTTGGAACTACAAACATAAGGAACGGGTAATCTAAAAGACCCAGAATAATGATCCCAGAGCCATTCCAGTCGCTGCTCCAGCAAGCATACCCAGTGCAAGATCTCCATCGCTGTCACGGTAACGCTCTCGAATGATGACATGGTTTGCAGGGGGCTGGCCATAAGGTCCTAGGAGGAGGGCAAGAGAAATGTCTATCTCAATACCATGTGCTGCAGTTTCAAAACAGGCCTGCTATTTCACCTTCTTCCTCCCACTGATAATGCCAGCATGTGGGGAAGGAACCAGTTACAACCGTGCTTTGGAAGTGGATTTACCTTTGAAACTTGCACTTAATTCTGAGGCCGTAGCTGAACATTAGTGTTGAAATAATTAAGCTAGGTATAAGAGGACAGATGACTGAAAATCTCCATCAATGCCCAATATGGAGTAATAAATCAATCTTGTTCTGGCTCTTTTCTCTTTCTTTAGAAAACATGCTGCCTACTGTAGTTAAGAGTTCTGTGTGCTTCAAAGAGTTTAAGAAGTAATTCAATTTGGGATCACACTGAGATGGTAACTTATCTTGGGATCACACTGGGACAGTTAAATCACGTAATACAAATTTCACTGCACTCACTTTGTTGTGAAAGGGTAAGGGGTATTGGTTCTAGCTGCGTGTTAAGTTTCTTTCCATCACTCTGTTGTGCAGGAGTGGTGGGTGGTAAAGGTGATTAATAGAATTCAAGACAGAAATACTAACTAATAGCTTCTACAGGAAAGTAAAAGATATGGTTGATATTTATTACCTTGGTATGGATACTGGTAGGGAACAGCATAAGCTTGTCCATTGGAGGCATAGAAGACTTGAGGACCATGAGGTGGATATGCACCATTGTACTGATCATAGCCATAGCCATAAACCTGATGAAAGTAAAAATGGCCATTACAACCATATGCTTTGTACCCAATTAAGCACTTTGTGCAATTCTCCCTTGTTTTTGATGTAGTCAAACTTCAAATAAAATACCCAGTGTATACTGATATAATCTATCTACTCTCTGGAAAGGATTCAGAACAGCTGCTTGAAAAAAGTAAGTGCTCTTTAGCAGCATTCACTCTTTTCCCTTCCTGGATGCTGAATGGCAGAGGCAGGTTCTGGATCATCAGGCAGAGACACAGCAGCCTTACCAGCTAGCTTCTCCTCTCTGCCCTCATGCCAGTAAAAGCTCTCTGGAGGGCTCAGAAGTGTGAGGCAGGCAGCAGATGATCCCAAGAAACTCCAACAAAATTGTCCCCATCACGCTGCAAGTGAATGTCAGATTCAGGATAAATACTCTGTAGCTGTATGTTTTGGAAGGAATTTTGTTCTCCAAAAGAAGAGGCCCACTACCAGCCTTGATACAGCTCCCAGCACCACATCTAGTTCTTAACAGCTATTTCTAACAGCTAGGGGCTAGAGCAGTACAACTGTAACGCACCAAGTAGTATTACCCCAAACTTTCCCTTTGTATTTCACTGCACATTGGTCAGAACATCCAGAAATGCACAATGTATATAGGTTCGGCCCTAATGCTGCTCCTTCTCCACTGCAGAAGAACGGTGCATCCAGGAGCTAGTTATTGTGTTGCTATGACATCTTGGATACAACAAAATCCTTATGTGTTAAATATGACAGCTCCAGTCATTAAATCCTATTTTTAAAACTCCTCATTTTGTATCCTTTCACTTCTTACACAATGTGAAAGCGTAGTCACACCTCCTTATGTTAAAAGCTGCATAGCCATAATCTTTCAAGATCAGCTAAATAACTTATGCCCTGTCTCTACAAAGCTATATTTTCCAAGTTCTCTGAGCACCCATCCTTTGTATACCTCCCAACAAAACCTGCCTCGTCCCCTTCAGAGGGAATCCATCTCAAACAGGAGTGAGTGACGAGATTGTTAGTGCCTTAATCTCTCTCCTGTTGTACAAATCTCAAAGCTGGATATAACTGTGGAACCCACAGTTATATCCAGGAGTACAGTTTGAGTGCTTGAAAGTCTAAATGCCTAATGCTTCCTGACTGAAACTCTTACCTCAGGTGATGGTGTGGCATAAGCTGTGTAGGGAGGAGGAGCTGAGGAAATGGCTGTCTCATCATACATCACGTCAGATCCCACGTAGCCCTAAACACCATGGAAAGGTAGCAGTTACCACCTTTTCTGACAGACACCCAGTTAGAGCAGCACAAGGATTAAAACTGAATGACCCGAAAGAAAGAGTAACCTCCAGACATACTGTATCTTATAAAGCACTTCAAGAAGAAACTATTTGGAGAGTAGACCTGGGAGAATACAAATGCCACATCAGTCACAGGAAGGAGCTGTAAAATCTCTTACCTCTGTGTGCACACGCATGCACGCATGTACGCATGTACATGCAAGCACACCGACTCTCTCCGTAACTTCACAGCCTCAGTTTTAGAAACTACCCTTGTTCATCCTCTGTTTTTAGATAAACAAGTTTTCACAAGTAAGCTAGCTGCTTCCCAGGGCTCTAGAGTGGTATCACCAAGTTCTGCAAGAGCAGGTAAGAGCACAAATGCAGTAGCCAGAAGTGGCACCTGAACATTATAGCAGAACATAGTCACACTTCTTGGTCACCTTTTGTCCTGGCTGTGAGAAGGCTAAAAAACATACAGTAAGAGAAGTTTAACTGTAAGGATTGGGGGCTTGACTTTTTAGGGAACTACATTGCAAATGACGCCTGTAATTCTGGTCCTTTTTGAAGCAAGCTATCAGGCAAAGGTGATAACTTACTCTCAAAGACAATTAAGGTTGGTTACAGTAGCCTTGTATTCTTGCATATAGTATCAGCGATGCTCTTAGGGCCCTATTCCAAGAAAAAAAAACAGGTCTCTTTTCTCATTTACAAGTGAATGCTCCTATTGTCTCTTGTACCTGGACTTCAGAAAGACTTGAGGGCATACACAGTATGTCTATATCCCAGGTCAGTCTTACACTGAAGATTCTAAGGATTGCTTGAAACACACTTGAAATCACCATCTGAGGAGGCAGGTATTTCCACAGCCTGATAAAGTGACCAGCAGTACATCTGTATTCTGTTCTGCGACAGGGAACTCTGTACAGGCTTGTGACACCAGCCTGCAAACATCTGTAAATGACATAGTTCTCAAAGCTGGGGTGCTCACCCTCCAATCCTAGTAAAGGCACTGCTGGATGCTCGGTATTTTTGAAAGGTGTGTCAGATACCTACAGATGGACTCAAACCCAGTTACCAGATTACTTCAAGTCCTTGTTGGAATCTATACTTGCTTTGGAAAGTGCCAATTTATGATACTACTTGTGCACAGAGCTACCTGCCCTACTTTCAATAGCTGGGGTCTGCCCTGGCTGAGGAAGGTGATGCACTGGCAAGGTTTGAATGCCATCCTATAAGGGATGGCAGCCAAATGTCAAAAGGTGTGAAACCCAGCAGTTCCTAACTCCTAAAACCGGGAGTCACCATCTCCCACATAAGCAAGATAAAGCCCCCAAAGCTATAGCACACAGACCATAAGTGTTGTATTATTCTCTGCATGAAGACAATTCCTTCACTTCTCATTTAACACCATGAAGCAGCATGGCACAGCTGCAGTCAGAGGCACTTCAATCCAGGGCAGTCAAAACTATGACAAGCATTTGCTTTGTCTGTCTACAGCTCTTAGTTATATCATAAGACAGATGCCTCAGTAGAATGGCAATGTTAATGTGACCCATCAAAAACTGATATAAACTTCTTTAAAAGCCAGCATTTCCTCATGAAACAGGAATGTCTCAGGTTGGTTTAGTCTAGCCATATAAGGAAAGCTAGTTGTCGTGGTTTGAGGCCCCCCTCAAACAGTTCTGTGCACCCCCCCCTCTTTCTTCCCCAGTCCCGGGGAAATGGGAA
>JASSUY010033657.1:21945-38541 GCA_032466535.1 Forpus xanthops
CGCCGCGGGTTCCGGGTGCCGCGGCACGGCGGGGGGAGCGTGTCCAGCAGCGTGTCCAGCAGCGTGTCCAGCAGTGTTCGGGTCCCCCGTGGGGACGGGGCTGTGGGGACGGTGACCCCAGCACGGCGCGCCGGGTCTCAGTATTTCCAAGGCATGTCCTGGCGCTCCCCCATCGCGCTAGTACACTTAGACTGTTTCCATCTTGTTCACGAGTATGAAAGGGGTGTTTGTTGATGTCATGTCATGGAACTGCATCAGGGAATGGCAGGTCACTTTGTTCAAGCAGTCACACAAGTATCCAAGGGTGAAAAAGCCAGCCAGTCTGCAAGCTCTTCTGTATAACAGACAGAAACTGCACCTTGGTGATGCCTGCATGACAGCGCTAAGCTCTCCTTGGGTCAGTGCTGCCCGCACCCTGACAAGTCAATCTGATGGACAATGCACTCTGTCACTAGTTAATCACCTTCACAATTCAGACGGTGTTTTTCAGCCAGGACAGTGGCAGCCCCATCACGCTGAGGCACTTGGACTTTTTTTCTTCCTATAGTGTTGTTCATGGCTGTAGTGTAGTCCATGCTTTGATATATCTCTGAAATAGCATGAAAGTCCTGAAGGCAGAACAGAAGCAATACCAAGAGATCCTCTACCTGGGAATAGAACTGCAGGTTTCAGAAACAACCAGTAAATGAGATTGGTGTAGATCAGATTCTGTTTATGTAGAAGTCCTTTCTCTGAGGATAAAACTGGTATTTTCAGAAACTTGTAGGTATTGGGTTAGAAGTAGAAGGTAAGACAATCTTTAGATGGGAAGGGAGCAGTTCTCTTCTGGAACATAAGAATACTCCTTGTGAGGATTTGGGGTCCTCAGTGGATCCTGCCCTTTTTGTGTGTTCAGAGTGTTGGCACTGTTCAGAGTTCATAAAAAACTTTAGTTTTCAATAAGGTTAAAAGCATTTTCAGATTTGTTGAGAAACTATTGTGCTGTTTCATGGGTGAATGACTTCCATGGGCCCAGAACATCGAGGTTTTGTTTAGTAGCCTTTTGGGTTCATTTCCTCTACCTTGTTGACCTTGGAAACTCAATTAAGGCCATTGTCATGGAAGTTTTATGCTGTCTGAGGGTCCACAAAGAGAGGCACAAATCCAGAAAACACCAGATCTTCAGTCTGCCAGAAACTCCGGTATTGCTGGATACCCAAGCAATGAATGAGGGTTATCATCTCACTCAATTCTGAAACGTTTGAATGAAACCCATTGGCTCTGCATTTGCTGAGGAAATCTTCATCAGGAAGTTTTTTACTAGCTGCGCTGCAGAGCTGAAGGCCTGAGTCCTAATACCCGGAGCAAAAGAACTGGAATATTCAGATGAATACTGTTACAAATGTGGATTGTTTTCAAACTGTTTGCCAGTGATGTGTGAAAGTGAAGGCTTCTGTTGAAGGGCCACCTTCCCTCTGAAGAACTACAGTCCAGGCAGGTCTCCTGACAGTATTGTCTTACATCTGAGGAGCTGAAGCGAGGGGCCCAGATTTTTAAATCTCTTTGAGGCTTTTTTCCACTCACATTTTCAAAACCTAAATATAACATAAACATAAATATAGCAAAACATACCATGTAATTGCAAAGCATAACGTATCTGTGTACCATATCTGGAAGACAAAGTTCTCCTGCAGACTGCACAAACATTCTGCTCCAGCTGGATGTAGCTGCTAATAGACCCCAGCAGTGCACACTGTGCTCGAAGCCAAGCTTCCACCGGAGTGTGGAGGCATATTGTGATTGCAGACACACAGGAACGGCTCTGCCACTTGTCTTCCTAGTTCTTTTTAACCTTGAGAAATGGGTTTTCCTGGAGATGACATGAGCAATAACCTACTGTGTTGACAGAACAGATAAGCATTCCCAAAGTAATTCAAGAGTTTAGACACCTCTGTCTTGGGAAAGTCTGTGGACCGAGGCTTCAGAGTTGAGAAAAGCCTAAGTTGCTTTTGGAAATGTGGCTGGCCTTTAAGCAGAACAATGTCTGATTAGCTTTAGTATACTGGCAGCAAGGCTGAGAGACTTGCCCAAGTGCTATGGCTTAGGTGGAGGGTACTCCTTCTTGACCTGAAAATGAAACCATGCTTCCTGCCATTTGCCTCCTGGGCTTTGCTTTGTGGAGCACTCCAGACACCTCAGTATGCTTCTGCAGTGAAGTGATCTCTTCAGACACTTATTCCAGAGGAAACAGCTTGGAGTTATATGTAAATAACATGCTATCTGCAGCTTCCTGGTGCAAGGCCAGTGTAGGCCTCCCCACAGCAGATTGCAGAGTACACCAAGAACAGCAGACAAACAAAGCATCCAGCCAAAAGCCGAGGAACTTTCTGGGTGAGGCTCTGGGATTTCATTGTCAGCTTCTATTGTTCACTTCTGACTAAAATCAAACTGGCAGGAGAGAGACTACGTGCTTATCAGACATCCCTGCAGGTCACGCCACTGGAAAGCCACTATTAGCGATGTGGCCCTTTTGGCAGGAACAGAGTTTTGGATTTCACTTGCATTTGTAGGCAGTTTTAAAAAGCAGAGGATTATCAGGGATGGGCTGGGTCTTTCGTAACTTGCAGAGAAGTTTCTGTCTCATCACAGCCATTCTGAAGAGGAAGAGGAAAAAACCCTTGTACAACACATTTCTGTTTTCCACTAATAACTATGTGCCCGATAGCCAGGCAGCATCAGTGGGAGTGTTTCCTCTGAATTATCTGGGCTCTGACTCTCAGCTTTACTTTGGCTGTACTGTTCCATCAGCATTTAAAGAGCTACATACCCAAGGAGAGGATTTGTACTCATAGCCAAAGACATTGCAAGGGAAGAGGGAGAAATCAGAAGTAGTTGCAATCCATTTTCATTGAAGGTACTAAATCCCAGGGACAGTAAGAGTTAGACACAGTCACGTAGGAAATCTATGCCCATGTGATGAAATGGATCTGTACCTTCCATTGCCAAGCCACCATATATTTGCACTCTGCCTAAACTAAAGTGTAGATTGTATATCAAGCTGGAATGGTCCATCTGTGACTCTGACAGGTGTTCAGGGTAGTTCCCTTACACTCTGTACCTAGGCTTCTCTCTTCTAGAAAGGCTGCAAAGTGTGGAAATGTATGCCTAGGATGAACTAAGAGTCATTCCTTCTCTCCCTCACCCCTTACGTGACAGCACAACAGTGATACAGGGTCTGGCAACCTCAACTGTGCTAAGATAAACACAATGGATTTGAGCCAGAGGGAGATGTTACCTCCTTTTGATTCTTTACTGTGTCAGGTCTGAAAGTGTTTGCAGGTTGCTATAAAGCACCATCAAAATTGAAATTGTGAAGATTTCTGTTTGAAGCACTGAAAGTACATCCCTCTGCTAGTGTGTGGGGCCAGCACTGGAAGAGAGAGCCCTTAATTAGAATGTAGTGGAAAATACTACTGAGCATGCCTATTAGTGCAGTAACTGGTAAATCTGGAGAGGATAATGTTCTCCATAGTGTACGTTCTTTTCATATACAAAGGCTTAAAAGACAATTTCTATGTACCTTACAGAAAGCATTCACCAGAAAACAGTGATGGGAACAATCAAGCTCCAGGCATGGAGCCAGCGTGCAACCGATTTTTACAGAGTGTGGATCAATTGCTGAAAACCCCATCTATAGAAAAAAAGGCTTCTGAGCACATACTAAAAGCTCGTTACATGACTTGACCAATGATCTAACAACAACCAGAAATGGAAAGTTCTATTGTTCGTATCACAGTAATTACAGAGGCTTGGGCATCTTTGTGCTCTGTATGCAGACAAAGAGACAGCCCTTCCCCCAGTAACTCATCAGTTAACAGACGTGGTACAAAAAATGAGTGATCCAACACATCTCTGAAACCAATTCACTGGATGAAGTGCTGTTTACTTATTTTGAACAGGTTGATAAGTTGGCTGCAAAGCAGAAAGCTGTTTTCCAGAACCATTCAAGGAAGAAAAACAGAGCAATTGCAGGGATTGTGGTTTCAGTGTGATTTTATTGCCAGCTCTGTCTGTATTTCAAGGTGCACTACTTGATTTCCAGCTCTGCATTAACATTCAGCCAACATCCATACCTTCAAAGAAAGTATTTCAGCCAAAGCCATAAGAGTTAAGGCAATAGTTCAAACATTCTTTGCTCAAGTGTCAATTTACTCTAAAAAAGCTACAAACCTTCAGAAAAAAATGTAAGCTCTGGGATATGGATTCTTCCTGCTATGTTTTGTGTAGTACCCTACACAATGGGCTGTGGACTCAGCCAGGCCTTACTGTAACATAAGTACGAGAAAGAATTCTTGTAGACCAGGCGCTTCCAAAGTTTAAGGCGTAACAAGAGTTTATCTTCCCTCAACATTAACATGGTTTGACGTCTAGTAGTAGTCCTAATTCTGTGTATAAAAGGTGTCTGCTTCAGGCATTAATTTGTCTAGAATTGTTCATATTCATGGCATCTGTGTTGAATTAAAGCATTAGGACAGTGCACTAAAAATAAATACATAAATAAAAGTCCCCCTCCCTCATGTACAGAAGGATTGGCTCCTGTCTACTGCCGCCTGACAGCACCTCAGAGGCTTGGAGCTGACATGGGATCTCCATATAGAAGATCCAAGCATCCATTTATTCATGCTCCTTCAACAGCATTTGCAACAAACACATCAGCATAACTGTATGCCTTCCCTAAGTCTTCTGGAGCTCTGAGGTGTATCTAACCAGATCAAGCTTTAAAATGATCTACCTCAAAATTAAATTCCTGGCATGACAGAACCTGAAAGCCCTTAAGTTGGTGTTGAGAGTCTTGCATTGCAGAGAGAGTATTTTAATGTGTGGTTTTGATACAGTGGCATAGTGAGTAGTTCTTAAAATTAACTTCTTATGCTCACTGGTCATTCTTTTATGTTTTATATTCAGAGTGGGACAGCTTTCTGTAAAGAAGAATGCTGCATACCGTGCTGCATACATGGGTGAACACGAAGTGAACACTGTGTGTAGAAGTTCAGATTAACCAAATGTGCTTTTGGCTTCAAACTCTATGAGTCAATGAAAATAATTGGTAATCTGGAGACATTTCATTTCTGAGTCACTTCATGGTGCCCTTTTCTTTGCCAGTCATTGAGCCACTGTAATGTGATAATTCCACTGAGCCTAAATGAAGCCAGCCAAGTTATAATGTGCAATATTATTTCCTGGAAGCTTCCTTAGGCTGTCCCCATTTGTACAGCTAGAAGTCCAGATCTTACAACTTACAGGGTGCCTACAGAAGCAGTTAGGAATCAGTTTTATACATAATCTAAGGAGGTGCATCATCTTGTTTCTTAACTATCTGAGGCACTTTTCAGTACTTCTTTGGTACCAGTTCATCCCATCAGACTTCAGACACTTCATTGACACTTCAGACACTGGGACGGTGATTTAGATTCCATCTGTAACATCCAGAAAACAGAAAGGCCTCTCCAGGGAGTGCTTTCACCCATCTTATTTTCAGTCACTCCTTAAGGGTGCTGTTACCTGTCTTTGAATAAACAGCCTAATTTAGGTGTATGAGGGGCCTATAGCTAAGTAGAAAACCCTGGATCTAGGGCTTCTCATTTCATCTTGAAATGTTTTCAAAATGGGGTCCAAGTTGATTTCTTCCTTGGGGACCACAGAGCAGGGGGGTGTCATGCATTCCCTTTTACCGAAAGAGAACATTGCTTTTGCTGTTGCTGACTTGAGGTGATCGCACTGCATGGGAGTAGTCATTTCTCCCAGTCTTGGATAAAGATCTTCCCTCTTCCCTTGGTGAAGAGGGAAGGGTTTAAAACTATATATAGTAGTCTCATTAATATTGCATTATCTTACATTAGAACAGAGTCGTCCATCCCCCCCATACCTAAATAATGCTTGTCCCTATAAAAAGCATAGGTACATTTAAAAAACTGCTGGAAAGCATTAATATTTATATTACCCTTCAAATACACAGAAGCAGGTGATGACAGCAAGTTCTCTTTCTTTGTCTGAGTCTAGTATGCTTTTCTTTTGCTGAGCTGAATTCCCTAGCACTTGTGCACTGTAATAATCATTCCTGGAAACTTGTGTCTCTGAGGGCTGGCTGGTGTCATTGCCTTGGCGTTCTGCTAATTGACTTGCATGCTATCCTTTTGTTTTTATCTACTGAATCTCTGTATGTTATTAATGCTCTCACCCCTAGCCTCTGTGCTTTGAATTCAGGAGCAGATGATGACAGAAAGAGCTGTAAATTAGATGACCTACAGCAGTGCCCTTTTCTCCTGAGACAGTAAAAAGCATACCCAACAATTTACTTAGGAGCTTGCTGGTTTTCTTTTATACTCCATTCACGGAACACGCGTGGGAATAAAACACATCATCTCCACATCTAATACCTAACAGATATACAACACAGACATCAGGTTTTGCAAATGGATTTTTTTCCTATTTACCTCCATAACTTTCCTTGACCTCCTGGGAACCCTTTTCTTTCACCCAAAATGCAGACAAAAATGATGCCAAATTGAAACAGGACTCCCATTCTATACTCAGGTCAAAAGACTGCCAGCTAGGAAAGAGGAGGGTGTCTGGTTCCTGCTGCCACTCTTTATACCACGATGAAAAAATCACCACTGCTGGAATCATCTCTGCCAGCCTCAGCTGAGTATTCTGGCAAGAAGTAAGGTACAGACTGAGGAGATGGGGACAGTAGCCTAATTATTTTCATGTCAGTGATACACTGAATGCGCCCAGTTTACCACAGAATAAACAGAGCTTTCAAGGGCATGGGGACAGCTGAGGAGAATACTCTTTTGATTTACATCCTCCAGCTCTCTTGTCACATGCTTAAGTGCTATGAAAGCAGCATGCATATGGAAGATGCTTACTGCAGCTGAAAAGACATTACTGATTTCTTTAAAAACTCAGTTTCACAGGAAGAACAGATCCAGTGTAACAAAACCCATCATGGCTCAGTTGTGCAGAGAAGGGTTCTCACTCTAGGAGCTGTTGTTACAGTGAGATACAGTTGTTAGGGGTCAGCAGTATCTTAAAAATACCTGACTGCCTGTCTAAATAGAAAACTTGTGGAAATACAACCCTCAGAGGATGTGCAGTCTACCAATATGTACATAGCAGCAGCATGTTTGTGGTTGCTTTGGACTTGCTTGAAAACAGTTGTTTAGGAGATAACTGATTATATTGTTTATGTATTTGGGTTCACATTAAAACCTGTACCCACTGTAGGCTGATACAGCAAAGCCCAGCAAGGTGCCCTGTGTCTGTAACATCAGGGCAGTTTGCATTCTCTCTTCATCCTGTAGCTCGGGGTGTCTGCAGCAGTTTATGACCTGGCTGTAGCCTGGAGAGAGGGGATGGCTCTGGGGGCACACAGATGTGGTGGGCAGGGGCAGTGGGAGTGGGAGTGCAGAAAGCTGCTGTCATGTGGCTTGAGGAACAGGAGATGAGTTAAGCATGAACCAAGAACAGTGCCGCTGTAGCCGCCATGTGTGTCATGCGCATCTCACTTTTAGGTATTTGTTTTGTCCTTAATCTTTGCTGCTGAGTGCTTCTGCATTGGCAGAGAAAAAACTGACACTGAGGTCAGCCAGCTGGACTGGGAGGGAAGTGAGGGGAAATTCTATAGGACTGATCAGGCTTGTACCACAAGGTCATGTACCAGGAGTTGGTTTAGATAGGGTGTATCTGGCATTTTCTGGATACATGCAGAAATGCAGCAGGGGAAGGAAAAGGAAAAGGGTAAAGGAAAGAGAAAGGAAAGAAAAATGAAAGAATCACAGGATTACGTATTCATGAGGTTTAAAAAAGCATAAAAGTGGTTAATACACAAGCTTCTTGTTGCTGGTCGCAGACTTGACACGTTAGTTATTCACATGAAGCCTCTGGAAAAGCAGTAATGTTCTGTTCTTGTCTTGAAGACGTGACATATTTTACTTGGTAGAATCAGTTGTATTTTAGGCACTTCTTAGATTAATAACTGTAGGAAGAGTTTCTGCTTGAGGTTTTTAAATATCTGCTAGCAAATTCAGAAATGGAAATGTACAATCCAAGGCACCATGAAGATCTGAAGAAGTCTTAATTTTATGTGGTAGTTTCACATCAAGTATCAGACATTGCAGTTGAAAATATTATTTATATCAAGATAAGCAGTACAGTGGCTTTATTTATGTAATAATGTCGTATGGACTGGGCTCAGTGAAGTGCCACTCTTTGCTTATTCACTAAACGGAGCCACATGCAAAATAGCAGATGGTAAATTAAGGTTTCAACTGAGAACTGTATTTTCCCGTGGTAGAGGGCCATGAAACACGAGCTGTTTCATTAACTGTAGCCTAACCTCATCATTAAAATGTTGGTTTGGACCTGTTTTTAACGAGGGAGTTAGCCGAAATAAGATTTCATAATTTGCAGCATCACAGTCATGAAAAATACCCCTATTGAATGGAGTTTCAGCATATAGTACTTGCCTATATATTACTCAGAAGTAAGAAACAAGCAATGCACAAAGTGATATGGGGTGAATAAACTTACCTGATAAAGGTTTATGTCTGGAACAGTTAGCATGAGACTGGTAATTACAAGTAAGAGGGAGGCACCAACTTGGCAGGTCAGGCTTTGCACTGGAAAGTGAAACATATTCAGTGTTGTCCAAATCAGACACAGCAAAACTCCATTTCCCTGTGCTTACTCACACCTTTGCGGCTGTGGTCAGCCTTGTGGCTCATGTTTA
Source organism: Forpus xanthops (assembly GCA_032466535.1). Taxonomy (NCBI): domain Eukaryota; kingdom Metazoa; phylum Chordata; class Aves; order Psittaciformes; family Psittacidae; genus Forpus; species Forpus xanthops. The sequence goes on from JASSUY010033657.1 coordinate 30,716, forward strand.
ATTAACAATTAAATAATTGACTCTGGTACTTGGGATTGGTATTATATGAACAGAGGCTTGTCCCTGCAAGCCACAAGGCCTGGCAGTATAGAGGACTAAGGAAAGTTTTAGGTATTGGTGTGAAAGAGGTATTATCAGAGCAGAACGTGGAATCATTGCTGTCTGAAAGTGTTTCAGTGGTGTCTCACTATCAGTAATTTCAATCATTTGGAATAACTTTAAAAACCCTATGAAAAGTGACAAAGCCAAAGGGCATTCAGCTATTGATTAGCACAGCTTTTGAAAAGGAGTTTGTCCCCCAGAAGAAAAACCAGCAAGTTCAGGAGTTCTGTGAATGTTATTTCTTTCCATAGAACAATAGTAACACTTCTTCCTAATGAAATAGGTAAAGATTGCAGCTGATATAAATTGGACTCTGTGTTGGTGTAAAATAAACTACTGGCTTGTAATCTGGTGTATATAACAAGAAGGAACAAACTTAGTGTATGAAAGAGAAAAAAGTAATATCAAAGAAATGTAAAGACTCATCATAAAGTTTCAGTGTACATCCACATGCCTGCAGCTCTTGGTCTGCTGCCTTCCTCTGAACGCAAGGCTTGGTGGGACAAGTGAAACTGGTCATCAGTTGAGATGGGGACAGGGATAGAGGTCAAACAGCTGCAATATTTACTGTGGAATCAGGATTTTAAGCACATCTTTATTGGAATTTCCATTCTGTTGTAATCAGACCTTTCATTCACGGATTGTCTAGCCTTAGCCCACTGAATATGCCAGCCCCTTTTGTGTACAGATAACCTGGTGAGCCCAGGGGATCTAACACAGCATTGCCAGGTGTAGCATGTGTGTCTGTTATCAAACACTACTGTGGCTGTGAGCATCTGTCTCTGAAGGGGTTTTGCAGCACCAGAATGATTCCCTGAAGACAGACAGATGGTACCATCTGTGTAGTCTTCTGATTTCCAGCCTCTGTGCTTGCTGCAGTCTTACTGAGTAGATCTTTTATTTAGGAATAACTTGGTTTCAGTTCATGCTGCCACCTGATTCCCATTTAGAATTTTCCTACAAATTTCCAGGGTGAGCGGTCATCTCCCTGCCTCTTTTGTGGTTCTCAGGAAGCATGTTTTGATGGAAATGAGTCACTTCCTTAGAGCATGCTTCTCCCATTATGTTGTCAAAGCAGAAACGCAGATAAGGAAAAAAAGTACTTGAGGAGAATTACCAGGTCATATACTTAGATGTAACACAAAATCACTTCAAGCGGATGTATAAGAGAAAAGGTTTAACCATTACAATTTCAGTAAATAGCATAGGAAAACTAATAAATCATATTGTGTTGTGGTTCTTAATAACACAGTATTTATTACCCTGGACTTATCTTTACTTGATTGCAGTTTAGACACTGCACAGTAGCTAAAAATACAGGGAACGTACTGTGCATTCGTTAAGAGAAGCAATTAGTCTCCTACTGAAGGAATGTCAGATACTGCTTTCCTCCCAATCAGGGCAGTTTCAAGATGAAGCTAAACTGGCTTTTTATTCTCCATCCCAAGTTTCCATGGTAACGTCATGTAATCATATTTGTAAACAGCAGCTACCCATTTAACTTCACATCCACTTTGAACATCCTTGAAATGTCCAACTCTGTCTTCTTACAGTCTTATTGCTACTAGATGTAATTATTTGGGGATAATTCTATTTATGAACTCCTCAGTGATGCAGTAGCACTGTAACATGTATGTGAATGGGGGGGGGGGGTGTGTGCACAGGCATACATGCACAGACTTATTTATGATGGGTGGCACATCCCATTATAAATCTTTATTTTTCAGCTTCTTATAACTTTGCCAAGTTGAGGCCACTCAGGTTGAATGCCATTCAGCTCAATTTACATACCAGAGATTTCTTTTGTGCTCATAATTTGAGGTTTCAGCTAACTTTTCTCAATCATAGCCAAGAATGTGACTATAGAACATTTTGCCTTCCCAGAGAGGATTCTTACAACTTTTTGGAAAGCCCTGGAGCAGGGCTGTACAGCACATGGATGCTGCCTTGCTGTCACAGCCCCCAGCTTTGTGCTGTCCTACTAAGAATTAACCCGAATTTGACCAGGTTTTAGTTGTTTGAAAAATTTCATGTCAGCTCTATACAGTCTTGCCTTCCTAAATATCACAGCGTATATATGCTGATGTTTCTATCTGCCCAAAGCACAGTTTAGTCACTGGAAACCCCTGTGTCCTGACTGGCTGCATGTGTGCCATCCACAGTTGACTGGGTGTGGAACTGAGTGTGCAATTCAGCTCCAGGGCTGAATGACACTTGACCTCTAATTGCTTTACTTGGGTTCAGTGTGGACTGAAAACAGAAGCAGAAAAGCAAAAGGGAGGTCTCTTGTGACACCTGCACATATGGTTATCATTATAAAGATATTCAAAGGCTTTGCAGAGTAAGGATGCCTCGCGTGTTTTTAACAAAGCCGTTTCCCTGAATCTCTTGAATCACATCCCTTGCAAATTTTCCCTTTCCCACTTCTACCCCATCCACCTTACATCCCCAGAACACCACTTTATGTGGAATTACAAATTAAGAATTGGTTTTGACCTGAGTAAGCGATCTGTACAGGAATCTTGCTGGTTGCTTTCCATTAGGACAAACTGAGAATGAAGTTGGGTATTACTCTGATGTAGACCTTTTCCAAAGGACATACACAGGTCCATTTCATTGGGCAGAGAAGGAATTAAGCAACGACAGCTCTTTACTCGTAGTATCTGGTCTGTTCCAGTTAGCAGTTGGCCAGAGAAGTTCATTCTGGCCATGATCCCAAAGTTAGTCTTTACGACTGTTTTAGGTTACTCTGGCTCCTCTGTCAAATCCTCTGGTGGAATACCAGGAAAAAATATTCACCTATTGTCTTCCTTTCAGTTTCTAGGAAACAATCCTGATTTTGCAGACAGAAGTTTGAACTGAAGCAAATACTTTTGGGTGATTTCTGCACTGGTACTGTTGCATGGTTTCCAGCAGGCTGGAACATGGGCAAGGTGGTATCTGTCTGCAAAAGACTCTGTAAAGCTGCTAATTGATGCTTGATTCAAGTAATTCTTTATTGTGACGTCTGGAGAAATAAATAGAATTAGGAATTGATGACCTTAATAATAAGATCAAATATACTCTTTCACTGTAGTAAAGAACAAATGAAAAGGGTACATAAATTAATATTTGTAATTTAATATAGCAAAATGCTAGCATTACTTTTCTTTCTTTCTTCACAGCACTGCATTAAGGCTACTTCCCTGTCTTTGGCAAAACACTGGCACTAAGTAAAAAGCAACAAGTCAATGACAGGGAATACAAATTAGCTTCCTTTTCTAAGAGCTATTATTCTTACTCTTGATTCAGGCAAATACAGGACAAAATTGAATGTAGTATTCCACAACTCACTGGGAATTGTAAAATATTCTACTGATAGCAGTCTAAATGATGTTAAACATTTACGTGTAACAGTTCACTTATCTAAAGCTGGGGGGGACAGGAATCTAATTAGTTCCATGTAGAATTGTTATTGCTAAATTCTAACAAAAGGATTTGGCAGTTTTCTTTGTAGAGGCTCACAGTGACTTAACAGCACTTTAGAAACTGAGCAGGCGCTCACTGCCAGAAATACTGCTGATGGTCTATCCATCTGGGAAATCTCTCCTCTGCTTTTGAGAGTAAAGGAGATTATCCAAATGCTTTCAGCAGTATTCAGCAAACCTGTAGCTGATCATTGGCATCATTAGAATATGTCACAGTAAGGGAATATTTGTAAAGCCATAATGCAGTGGTCCTTGTTCGTACTGATAGAAACATAGGAAATATGTGTTTCCTTATTTGCTCCACCTCTGAGTTAACTATATACCCTAGTCTACAAAAACAACTCATATGTTTATCAGTAAGACCCAGAGGCTTAAAATTTGCCTCCATTTAGTGGAAAAGAAATCTTACCAGTAGATCATGGCATGGGGGTTGGAACTGGATGATCATAAGGTCCATTCCAACCCTAACTATTCTACGATTCTATGATTTTACTTCACGTTTTTTACTACACAGTCTGTGTAATAACAGCAGAATTGAGCTGATTTATGAGACCTTGATATTTACATACATTCCAAATTCCTGTTTCTTTTTATGTCTGTCTTTAATTTTGTAATTTTTGGCTTTCAGATGTTTGTTGGGGAGCACTACAAAGTTCCTATCATGTTTTCTGTTGCCCATTTTCAGTCCCCACTATGATGGAAATAGTATTTTGTCTGGTTATTTAACTACCTATATTAATTTTATCATATTGTGCTTTGGAATTAAGAACCAAGTTGACTCCCTGAAAAAAAAAAAACGCATGCATATCATGGAGGAAATGCTGTGGCATACTATACCTTGCTATGCATAAAGTAGGTACGCACTGAGTTACAATACTTCTGATGCTCATAAAACAGTATCAAAAGCAGTGGTTCTGCTGCATAATGAATCTTTCATGTCTGAATTTGAGTGAGATCTGCTCTACAGCTGGTACTCACATGGATTATTTTTCTCGGTAATCTTTGTGTACCTGATGAAGATACCTGTGATGGACTTGTCATTATAGAATAGCATGTATCACATACAGAAATCCTCAAGGAATTAAACTCAACTAAAAAGGGAGTGTGACCAGTGTGAAAGAATCAGAGTTAAAAGCATGTTGAGAGATTTTCATCTGGTTGATGTGTCAGTAGGGTTTTGGCATATGTCCTCAGAAAATCAGAACACATTTGCACACTTCTTCATCTGCATACCACCCTCTGAATTGTGATTGTCACCCAAAGTGTTTGACCAGAAAATACACTTTTGAGGACTTTTAATGATGGAGAGAGTGATAAGGCCTATAGAGATAGCATTCTGATCTTGTGGGAAAAAATAATGAGAAGCATGAGAACAGCTCCTTAATGGTGACAAAAGGGTAGGAATGGAAGAAACCAAAGATAAGAAATGTTGTGAATATTTTTATTGCATTTACCAGGCTTATTGAGGGCAAACAAAACTGCCTGAAATCTGCTTTTCAATCAGGATACAACTCCTAGGGGTATTTTTTACTTACAGGCTCATTTGAGACTGCTAGACAGTATAGACAAGCTATTAAAATATGCCCTGGATTAACATGATCCTCCATACCTTTCCATTGTATGCTCTTACTTGCATGCAAGTTAGTTCTGCTTTCTTTAGAATTTCATCATGGGTTTAAAAGACACAGATGACACATTTCAAACCCACCAAACATAGTATGAAGAATACAATAAATAACTTTCAGTCTGTTCACATACATACAACATTGGAAAAGTGACCCAGACTAGTCACACTATGGCAATAGCTTCTAATTGCCACTAGGTGGTGGCTGTCAAGTCAGTTATCCTCCTCTTCGAGGACCGGGTAGGTCAGTCCTCTCGCCCAAATAAGCCACACTCAGTATTGCATTGTAATGCTGGAGACGGTATTTCTGAGTGACCATTATATTCATTCCTGTCTAGATATTAATGGTACCATTCTTCTTGTAGCTAGTGTCAATGCAGCAGCTGCCCGTTTGTACTCCTCTGTGACTGACCAGCGTGATTGATGAATGTTAGTTCACGTTTCTGGCAAGCATATTACAATACTAAGAGGGAGAGATCTGAGGATAATGAGAAAAGAGCAAGCTGTCCTACTTGTCAGAAATGTCAGCAAGCTGCGAATCAATTTTGCAGTTCTGTTACAGAGAACATTATTATCATTTTTACATTTTACTCTGAAACTGTCACATTGTACAAGAGAAATATCAGAAAGTCTTCAGTTTTATTGGGTTTATTTTAAATAATTCGCATCTTTTTGCGATTTTTTCCAAGCACATGTATATGTTTGTGTTGTACCTGTTGACAAAGGTTGCGCACCATATAGCTGATCTATACTTAACATACAAGACTAATTGCACGAACCAGACAGCTGTTGTCTTCTGTATGTGCTGCCAGTGTGTGAGTTCAGATTGCTACTTTGTCATCTCTTTGGTATCAGGGTTTTGTTCTGGCTGGAGTATTTCCCACCATGGTATAGGGTATGACACCACGAGACAAGTTTCAACTTAGAATTTAGGCACAGTTTGTAGAATGCTATCTAGCAATACCCTATGGTCTTTAATGCATGGTGGGATAACAGAACAGGCTGTTAAAGGTGTTGCATATCCCTAAGCAAGGGGGATTTTAGTGAAACTAGTTACCTGAATTTCTGAGGTGCCCTGTAATACCAGGTAAGCCTATGGACACCAGGCCCATTTGTGCAGGCTGTGTACTGGCCAGGGCTCAACCTGGAGACCTTATTTAAGGAACAGCAGATGTGGCATCTTTTATTGTCATCCTTTTGGGATCTAAGGGGTTATTGGTCCATCAACATTTGTGTCTCCAGACTGACATTTGTTAGAGCAGCAGGGCTGCTGCTCAGGATACCCCTGCAGTGCGCGATCACCAGTTCTCACCAGGGACATGGTGCTTGGCTGTTTGCCTCCCGCCTGTTGCGCTTTGCTCGGTTCTGATGTCAGTATCACTGTCTTCATTAGCACGTCGGCTTGTGTGTTCACATGCAACCCAGGACCAATTAATAATGTATTTGCTGCCACACTGGGTGTCTGCTCCATGGTAGCATTAGTCAGGGTGCCTGTCAGGAACACTTCTGAGCCAACAGCAGTGTTCATGCAGAGCTTTCTGGACAAATCCTCTCTGTTCAGGCTGCCTCAGGATGCTTGCAGTTATGTTCCCTGAACAGTTGTTGGACGGTGCTGAGCACTGTCTTTACCACAAGCACATACAGCTTCATGTGTCATTATTTTAAGGACCAGCAATATGACTTTTGGTGGCTGTCACTCTGGCCTCCTTTATTCAGTGATGTCCATGGTCTCTGAGCAGAATTCACCTGCCATACAATGCTACCTTGCCCTATCTTTGGCAAATACTCAGTGCTTTATCATGAGGTTAATTCTAGATCTTTAGAGACGCAAAGTCTGAGTGTTTGCGGATCAAACAGTGACCTTGATGGGTCTGGTTAGGCCAAAGAGTTGCAGGGCTGGCTTCCACCCATCGTTTGGAGGATGGAGAGTTACTTAGAAAGCTCCATGACCTAAAATCCTAAAATGCTTTTAAGCTTGCACTCCTCATCTGCTCCAGTTTTGCACCGAGTTCAGCACAGTTCAGATTTACAGACGTGTAATGGGTTTGCCTGCTCTGAGCAAACAAAAACTAGTGAAAAACTAAATACTAGAATAATTCTGTTGCCTACAGGGAGGTGCCCCACTGCTACCGGCACTGCTGGAGGCGCTGTTTGAACCAGCTATCCCTGTCCTCCCTCCGACAGATCTCCATCTTCTCCGTTCTGCCTCCCGCTCGTTTTCCCGGCTCAGTTCGTGTCGCTGTGCCCGTCATCCGGACACACTGCACCGTGCGAGCCCGGGCTCCCCGCTGGGACCGCCTCACTGCGCACCCACCGCTCGGGGCGAGCGGCCCGGCAGCGGCGGGCGGTAAGCGCACCCTGCGGGAACAGCGCTCACACCCGCGGCGGCAGGGGGAGGGTGTGACCTAAGCCGGAATGGCGGCAGCGGGGAGGCGGGAGCACTCACTGTGCGGGGGGGGGCCGAGGGCACGGCGCCGGGGGCTTCCGTGCACGTAACGGCGGCTTCTTCCTCCCTCCCCCCCACCCCGCTAAGTGGGCTCGCCTCCCCCGCGGAAGTGACGTCGGTCGCGGGGTCGGTGCGCAGTCGTTGGGCGCGGCCGGAGTGGCGCGGCGGTCCCTGTCCCCCGCCCTGC
>JASSUY010033658.1:0-13071 GCA_032466535.1 Forpus xanthops
CAGGAGGCAGAGCTCAGGATCGCCCTCGGCCTTCCCACACCTTTACAGCCAGCTTCCACCCCATCCATGTGCTTTGGTTAAACACCGACCTGCCCAAATCCCCCAGATCAGAAACTCGGAGTTTGGCTTGAGGGTGGTGGTGGAATTGTCAAGAGGAATCGCAAATCCCTGCATGGTTTCTCACTTCCAGGGTGTTCAACATCACTCAGGGCAGGAACTCCCACATGAAGATCCACTGCTGCCAGCAGGAACAACCACCCTTGGGCTGAGCTCCACCACCCAGAGGTGCGAGGAACACCAGAATGCAGCAGCCCTGTTGTCATTTTAGATCCCCTCCCGTTGTTATTTCCCTTGTTGTTGCCATTGAAGTTGTCGCTGTTATTGTTGTTAGTATTAGATCATAGTAGCAGTAGTATTACATTGTTCTTTACTTATTATTATTCTTAGTATTCTGTTGTTATTAGTAGTGCTAGTATTCCACTGTACATTAGTAGGCAGTAATAGTACTGTTTTACTTTAGATATTATTATTGTTGTTAGTATTAGTAGTTGTATTCCATTGACCTTCCATTATGATTAGTAGTATTCCATTCTATGTTATTTATACTTCTATTATTAGTCTATTTGTATTCCATTACACTTTATTAAACTGCTATTATTATCACTGTTATTACTGTTAGTAGCAGCAGCATTCTGCTGCATTTCAGTTATTAAACTGTTCTCTCCCAGCCATTTGTGTTTCCCACTCTTCCCGTTCCCCTCTCATCCCTCCTGTGGGGCTCAGCAAGCAGCTCTGTGCTCCTCAGTTCCCAGCTCGCTCCAGCCCCTACCCGGCTCCGCTGCAGATTCCCTCCTACCTCCCGAGGGGCCGGAGGCTCCGGATCCCAAACGCCTCTTCTCGGAGAATCCAGAGGGAAATCCCATTGGCTGCAGGCGCTGCCCATCCTCTAAGGATCCGTCCCGCTGCGGGTCTGGTCCTGCCCGGTGCAGAGAGGGGCGGGCAGGGCCAAGCCCCAGCATCAGGCGCGTCCCATAGGATTGAGCAGGGCGAGGAATTGCTGGGCGAGGGGCCGGGCCTGGGGCTTTGTTGACAGCCCCGGGTTGGTTGGATTGGCCCAGACGTTCCCTTTGGACCTTGCCAGGGCTGAGTTTGGAGTCGCTGATGCTGCTGAGGGTGCTGCAGCTATTCAGACAGCTCCATTCATTAGCAATTAGGCAGGCTTTGTCTGGCATCTAGATTAATCCCACTTTTAATTATTTTGAAACGGTGTGAGATTTCTCAGGCGTTAAAGATTATGAACACACTTGCTGATTCCACAGCAATTATTCTAATGTAATGATGTCTATTAATGCGCTTCCCAGCTTGCCATGCCCAGAGGGGATATTCCCAGTTTCCCCCTGTGGAGCACACATCTCCTGCATGGTGTTATCCCCGTACCCACCTGCTTATATCACACAAAATACTACTTCCCATGTGCTTCACCTAATAACATTACAGAGCTGTTGCTGTTCCAAGAACCAGGCATTGATTGCAATGGGCGAAGAGAGGCCCCTTGAGGCTCCTGCTGTGAGGATGGCAGTGGAGACCCTGCTTCAAAAGCCAGGAGCATCCTTCCTTCCCTGGGAAACTAGCCTGAATCGTTTGGCCTCTATATCCCTCGAACTCTATATCCCATTTCATTACAGCTCTCAGCGTTCCCAAACTTCAGTTACCAGAAAATTTACTTATCAGTGGCAAATTTAAAGCTATGCCATTGGCCACTGAAGATGCGCCGTGGTGAGGCCCTACCAGCAGAACCAGGGCTCGAGGGAATGTTGTGCCAGCAATGGTTTGCAGCCCTTGATCCATGAATGCCCATCAGGAAAACCTCTGTACTTTATACTGTTTATACAGAGGTTTATATCAACTTGCAAGTGGAAACCTTATTGCAGTCATACAAAGAAGATACAAATTCCACAAGCTGGGAATACCAAGGGATGGCAGCCGTTCTGAAAATGAACCCTCAGCCCTCCGCAAGTATTATAACTGCTTTGCATATATATTGTTTCAGCATTTCATCGCTCCCCAAATGAGCAGTGATAGAACCTCACCTGCCCAACTTAATGCAGCTCAACTACGACAGCGTTTCTGGGCACAGCCCAGGGTAATTTAGCTGATGGATCCTCTGGAAGCTTAGACCCAAATTTGATTTCAGCTCTGAACGCGTCACTCGGTCTCTAGAGGCAGCAGAGCAGCAACAGCAGCACGATGGCATTGAGTTGACTCTGAACTCCAGGAGCGGTTTAAATGAAGTTACACTTTTCCCTGATGAGCTTGGAACAGGGAGATGGCTTGAGGAAATCCAGAACTGAATTCCACAGGGAAGAGTTCGGCTGTTGTGCTATTTGCTCAGGAAGGGTTTGTGCAGGCACAGAGCTCGGATCCCACCTTTCCTGGGATCACAACTTGGTTTGTCATTACTCTGTCCACTTTGTCAATGAACTTTGCAACCTCTTTATATAGCATGGTATTAGCAATGCTGTAATACGTTTTTGCTTCCAATTATGTTATTTTTGAGTAAAAAAACAACTAATGGACGTTTTGATGTCATCTTTCTAATTCACACATTACCCAAAGTTATCAGAGCCTGGATAAGATGTGACAGGTACTGTTTCAACAATCACTGAGGGAAAGAGAAGGCAAGCTGATACATCTCCTCTCTTGAATTTCAGCCAGGAATACCAGGTAATTGAGGCTCGGGGGGACCTTATCACTCTCTACAACTGCCTGAGAGGAGGATGGAGCCAGGAGGGGGCTGAGCTCTGCTCCCAAGGAACAAGGGATGGGACAAGAGGAAACGGCCTCAAGCTGCACCAGGGCAGGTTGAGATGGAGCTGAGGAACAATTCCTTCCCCAGAGGGTGCTCAGCATTGGAACTGCTGCCCAGGGCAGTGCTGCAGTCACCATCCCTGCAACTGTTCACACACTGTGGAGATGAGGCCTCAGTGCCATGGGTCAGTGGTGGCCTTGGAAGTGCTGGGGAACAGTTGAACTGGATGAGCTGAAAGCTTATTTCCGGCCTGGTTGACTTTATGATTCTATGTTGTCAGATAAGGAAACAATCACATGAAAATCACGAGTCTGTAGTTAAATTTTATTTATCAGTTCTATTGTTAAATTACACAATCAAAGTCAGTGAATCGGCCTGTAAATCTACACAATAAGACAGCGTCTACAGTGGAAATCAGTAGAATCTGATATGGTTCTGACAAAATGGCATCCTTATATTCATACATCCCCTATATACAATAAACAGTATACACAAAGAAAAAGCAACTAGTCTCTGTAAACCATGCACACCACAGCGTAAAACCAAAATGCACCTTCTGCAACAGGCCCTCCAGCTTGCCCCTGGTTCATCCTGGTTACAGCAGTGCCTTTCCGCTTGAACAGCCATTTATTTCCCCCCTTTGAAAACCAAAGTACAACCCAGACATCATACTGGCAACTGCAGTTCTCACCTAAGAAAAAAATGAAATAGAAATTGCTGTACATGAAGTTATTTCTCTTTTCCAAACTGCTAACGCAGGGTATTGGTTTGCTGCTGCTTTGCTTTTCACTTGCATCCGGCAGCATCACTGCCTCCCAGGTCGCAACACAACATCAGATATGAAACCACTGCCAGATAACTGAGCCGTGGAGCCATGAAGGTGTTTTTAAAGCCTTCTGCCTCATTTTATGCCCCCCTCATTCCTCTTGGTGTATAGAATATTACAGGCAAAAGGCAATAGTGCAAGTGAGCCTTGTAAGCATCATGTGCGTCGGGATAAGGAGCGCCCTGCTGGGGTGTCTCCAACCCCATGTGCCTGCACCGAGATGGCCAGTTAGTGCCAAGCTGAGGAGTGCTGCAGGCTACTACAGAACGTCTGAACTTGCTGAATGCAGAGCACAAGCCTCACAGAGGTTTTCTTCCTTGTGTTTTTTTTGCATAGAGATTTATAGGAGCCCCTCATACCTCTGGCCCCTTCTCCTCTTCCGCTCTGTCTTGGTGAGGCTGAAGGGCTGCGGGTCCAGCTCTGCACCCTGTGCCCCAAACAAAGCCTGCTCAGGGGTAGGAAGCTGCTGCATCCCTGTGCAACCTTCTCACCCTGTCTAATTATGGCTATGGTAAAACGGGTTTCCATCATTTTTAGTCATCATTTGCCTCTCATCGCTAAGAAGGGCTTAAGAGCGTAGGGGAAAAAAGAAAAAGCCCTCTTCTTATCCGGTGTAGCAAAGATTTACTGGAAGTAAATCCTAACTCAAGTGTAAATCTACTTCCCTCGTTGAGCAATTCTCTTCGGAATATTGCTGGGATTAGAGAGCTTTATGACTTTTTAGCGACACTACACAAATAGCCGCAACATAATTTCATCTAGTTTATACCACCAATTATTAAGGAATGAGAAATTCAGCATTATGTATTCTAATGGGTAAGAAAGACTTAAAATGAGACACTGTCACAGGGATTGGATTTAGAAGAGGCTTTATGAAACGAATGTGAAAACATGCTATAGCTTTTCCAGAATGGTTAAAATCAAACTGCCCTGAAAGCTTCTGGGAACAGTGTCTTTAACATTGGCATTGAGTTCAGAAAAGCATGTATGTCTTCGTTAGTAATATGAGAGACCAAGCTTAAAACTCTAAACAGCAGTAGGTAGAAAAAGTTTAAAATTTTCAGTATTTATATAACTAGAGAAATTACTTCTATTCCTTTTAAAAGCCAATATTATACAGAAAACTAGTCAGTATTTTCTCGAGACCATTATTGTCCCCTTCACTGTCCATTCATTAACTTGGTAAATATGAGAAGCAGTTGGTGCCCTTGAAAGCACAGTATTCAAACAAAATGAAGATAAAATCAAAGGGAATAGCTTTTGCTCATCATATACTGTATTGTGAGAGTATGCTAAATGCTCGCTATTAGGAAATGACTTTGCTTTCCAGAAAGATTTCAGCCGAGCATCACCCCCATTTTCCAGCATCCCATTTTGTACTCAGAACTCATGTCAGGATTTTCTTTTTATTCCCTTTTCTTCAAACCAAACATCCAAGCAACCATTTCCAATGAGCCTGCTTGGCTCCCGCCACCAAAACCTAAAAAGGATAGTTCAATTACACGCTAAGATTAAGTGTTCCACGTACAGTACAACAAAGGCAACTGCAAAGGCAACGTTTTTAACCTTCTTTTTTGCTTCAAACCCTCAAGAAGTGTCCCTGTGTCGTGTTCCATGTGCGTTCTGCTTCATTTCCAGTGCCTGGTGTGTGTCCCCCCACTACCGCCGCCACCGCTCCACATTCCCAATGTAGTCAGTGCTGGAGCTGTTCTCACCCTGCTCCCTCAGGAGTGCTTGCTTGGCCCGCAGGATCTTGCGCTGCTCCTGGCGTTTCCGCCGCGCTTCCTGGTGCTCCTTCTGCCGCATGTACTGGTACCGCTGCAAAAACAGGTCTTTTGCATAGTCGTACAATTCCATGTCTAAAAAATTGAGAGCCTCGATGCGCCGCTGAGTCTGCTCGTCTATCTCCACACTGGAGGCCCTTGTGCTATTGTACTGCGTGAATGGCGAGATGAAGTTCATGTTGAAAGTCTTCTCAAAGAGATACTGAGTCTTGCGCTGAAACTCCGTCAGGCCGAAGAAGGCCATGCGCTTCAGGTTCTCCTTGGCACTGTCCAGCAGAACCTTGTTTCTCTGCTCCTCGGGCATCACTGACAGGTTGTAGCATCCCACCAGGCTGAGGTCGGACAGCATGCGGACCTGGCGGTTGTTGGCGAGGTTGTAAGGGCAATCCATGAACTCCTGCAGGGAACAGCCTGACCAGTCATCCCCTGTGTAGCAGCTGGGCAGCTCCTCAGTGGTGGGGGACCGGCCGTCACACACGTGCAGGGATGCCTTCCACGTGGCTCCTCGCTGGACGTGGCGCCATTCGCTCAGGTACCGGGAGACCGGGTCACGCAGGATGGTGATGTAGTAGAAATTCCTGCCACAGGGAGAGGAAAGCAGAGCGGTTATTCCCATGCGTCTCCACCACACAGTGCATTAACATTCACAATCAATAGAAACCTGGAGATGCATTTAAGACACTTGTAGGAGCCCTGCTGCAGTGTGCTCACCTCTGCAGAGGGAAGGATGGCAGAACAAACTGCCTGGGTGCAGCGGGAAGGGGTTTACCTACCTGAACACATCTGCGTCTGCTTAAGGGGCTTTGCCTCCACAGAATGGAACCTGAGGGAGAGGAACCAGCTCGGTGCTATGCTGCCCATGCTCCTGCCTATGCCTCAACTGATGCTTTCTCCAGACCTTGGGAGAATGATCCACATCTCTCCCAGGATATAAGCCCCAGCACGAGCAGGGCACGGATAACTCTTTCTCCTCTCCTTGTACAACAGAGCTGCGCTGACAAGTTTAGGTAGTCTCCAAAAGGCTGCTCTCGCTCCAATGAGCAGCTGTGGGTCTCAGCAGCACGAGCCCCAGAGCAGCACTTACACCCAGGAGGAAGGCATTTCCTACAACACCTTTCCTTCTGCAGGCCACATAAATGGGATGCGCCCCAAAGCCCAGTCCTCTTGCACTGAAATGAGGGTCTTGGAAAAGCCCTGGAAAATCCATTTCACCCTCCTGCCTTCACCTGACATTAGTGACTAACAGGATACTAAGGGATGTGTTATGGCATTTTGTTAGAGAAAACATTTCAAAGGGAGGTGCTGGCTTTCGGAGAAACAGAAAATGGCCCTTGCTGCTGCAGGGAAGCCCATCAGGCATTACAGCTGCAAAAGCTGCAAGCTCAACGTTACAGCATTAAGAGATCCCTCTGGGTGGCATGTTAATATCCACCATCAAACGCTGCATTGTCTACCACTGGGTGGGACTAAAGCCATACCCACCGAGCATCGTTTCTGTACCTCCTTTAATATGACCATGCCCTCAGCGATGATGCTGCAGGTATGCTGGCAGGATACCAGCCATCTGCTTAAGTAAACAGAATCAAAGTAGCTCAATAAGCAAATTGTCCTGCCAGGGAAGGTGGATCCTCTGGGATAAGGACCTCAGCAGCCCCGAGCCCCCAGGGTGGTACTGCCACATCCTCGGTGCTGCCTTAGGAGAAGGGACATTTGCTTTCCCCAAGTGGTACCACAGCCAGCCACCCTGCAGCCACTCTTTTGTTCCCTCGTTTCCTTCAGCAGAAAAGCCACTAGATGTCAATGTTTTACAGAAAATTGTCTCTGGGTGGACTAAAAGGAGAATCGCAAGCACCAACTGCATCCAGCAGCACCGGAGGAAGGAAGCCTGGAGAGCCGCCATTCCTCTTCCCATTTAGAGCATCCAAGCTCATAAATAATGAAACAAGTAGAAAGTACAATAAACTTCCAAGACCAAACAAAGCCAAGGAGCTCAGTACAGTGTCAGCAGCCGGACACAACGGCTCCACGTGCTTGGAGAGCTTGGATACTGCAGTCAGCACTATCCCTGTCCCTACACTCACCCAGGCACTGCTGCCATTGCATCCACCTGGCTCCAAGGGCTTTGGCCACAGATCCATACAGGAAACGGGAGCCAAAGCCCCACCATGACCCACAGGAAGGTTCTTTTTCCCACAAGTGCCACTAAGTGATTTCACATTGAGAGCTGGAGTTGAGAGGGAGCAAGGACAAAGCTCACTTTCACATCATATGTACAATTGGCAGTTGCCAACCTCACACTGCTGCTCGCAGAGATGGGAAGAGTTTTGCTTTGCCTCATTGCAGCGGTGTTGGAGATCCCAACCTGGCAAAGGGAAGGGACATCTCACAAGCACCATCACCCCAACCAGTTGTTGTCCCCAGTTATGCTTGTGCAGCAGGCTCTTTTGATGCAGCAATGACACAGCCTCGTTGGGACCCCCAACATGAGGATACAGAGCATCTCCAAGGCAAACCCAAGCCCTTTCTTGAACACCTGCCAGGACTCCTCACCCTTGGATGTAGTTTATTGGGATACTGCACTAAAATAATGACCCAGCCCTCAAGCTAGAACAAGTTCATGCCATACAGCACCAACCTCTGTACTAAATACAGAAACTAACAGGTATCAACAAACCTCTGATGACCAAGGAGACAAAAGCAAAGCTTTGCGTACCCCAGAGCGCTTGGTATGACCTGGTCAATCAGGAGTTTGGTGAGGCTGGGAGGAAAGTGGGATGCAGGCATGGGAATGCTGCTGGCTGAGGGAGAAGCCCAACCAGACCCTACGCTCTAAGGTCAACACAGAAATCAATGGGGAGTTAATGCAAGAAGGGAAACAAATCCTGAGCCAAGATCGATACGGCGAGCATTTTATTATAGCTCCACCTCTTCAGCCACTGTGCCTTTGTGCACTCTGGTCACAGGCAGTGACAAAGCGCCTCCCTTGGCTGCTGCTGTAAAAACTAAAGGATGACTAAAAACTTGTGTGCTGGCAGAAGGAACTGTGTGCTAATGGATCACCATCACCTCAGGTGGCTGGCAGCCTCAGCCAGGCAGATATCTCCATCAGAGCCTGTCAGGGAAGAAAGCTGCAGACGAGGCAGAGGAGCCTGACTAAAGATGCTCACTGGACCCTGCAGTGAGCGTGGAGGTGTCTGAGCTCCCCCCAGCACCCCCTGCTCAGGAAACCAGGCCATCAGCAGAGATGCTTATGGGACACCTCAGACTAGATGGAACCCGGATTCCGGCTGGCTGGAGCACGGCTCCCTGCAAACAGGCTTGTGGCTGTGATTCATACCACACCATTTCCCCCCACATGAATCCTGCTTTCAAGACATGACTTACAAAGAGATGGTTTGTCACTGCTCGGCCAGTCTCAGCTATGTTGTCCACTTCTCCCCTTCTTCAGTTGCCCTGTTAAACTTCTCCCAAAGAACGTGCCATTCCTTTTGGGAACATCACCTTTTGGGTTTGCCTCAAAACATTCTCATCCAAGTTAGAAACCAGGGTGGCTCCAGAAAAGCAGCCACACTGCTCTATGGTAATCCGAACTAAGCTTCAGAAAGTCACCGAAGCTTTAATGCATCGGCCACTCAGAGCTGTGCCAGCGATGGATTTGGCCATCAGCACTTAGAGCATCCTCCTGCT
Organism: Forpus xanthops; assembly: GCA_032466535.1. Lineage (NCBI taxonomy): Eukaryota > Metazoa > Chordata > Aves > Psittaciformes > Psittacidae > Forpus > Forpus xanthops. Next base: position 9,107 of record JASSUY010033658.1, read on the forward strand.
GCAACTGGGAGGAAGACTCAAAGCTTTGCAATTATTTTTAGCTCTGTACCTAACAGCTTGTTCTTTCTGCTGTCGTAACAAGAGGGTGTTGAGCTCTTGCCCATTCCTTGAAGCTTGTGCTTCAGAACCTGAAACAACATGTTTGCAGGTAGCACTCAAACTTGACTGTGAATCATCCCTCCAATTTAAAGAGCTGCACTAATCAGAAACACGGCGTCTCCAAGAAAGTTGAGCTCGATGCCTGTGAAGCAGAGAACAAAAGGAGCTCAGGGGCAGCACAGAAAGTAGGCTGACCCTGGAGCCATGTGAACTGCTGTGACAATCACTTGCTGTGGTATCTCCCTGTGTGCAGCTATTCGCTGAGGAAGGTGTGAACCAAACAGTCCCACAGCGCAGAGCCTGCTCCCCACGCTGCATCCTCCCATGCTGCTGCATCACCTGCTCCATTTATCACCTCACTGCAAGGTTGAAGCCAGAGCATTGCTGGGAGCTGTGAATTATCTGTGTGCGATCCATTACCACAGGGGAGCTCGGAAAGGTCAGAAGCTCCCCTCAGATAAACACCAAACTAATGGCTCACGTCATCCGCTGGGGTGTGAAAGCTGCGCTCTCTTCGTGTTTTGATGCTTCTACCCATGGGTGGGAAAAGGGAAATGGCAGGGACAGGCAAAGTGATGTGCTGTAAGGCAGGGATGGAGAGAGGAGAGATGTCCTTGGCCTCCCCACAGCTGCGGCAGTGCCAGCCCTCATGCCGAATCCTCCTGGCCCAGCAGCACCATCAGGAAAGCCACGTCTCACCCAGCTCCCTCTGACTCACCAATCTCTGGGATGGTGCTGCTGCCATGCGAGTGCCCCACAGCTGGTCCCAGGGCATTTCATACCCAATGTGGTCATAAAGATGCTCTATCCTCTTCCTCCTTCACAAGTGGTGCTGCCCCATGGCAGCATCCACAGACCTCACATGGGAGCAACACACACTGGGCTGGGGGGACAGCACAAGGCCCCTGCCTGATGTTTTTGCCATGTGTTGACTTTTGCCAAGATGGGGTTTGTTGAAAGGGACCAAGAAACATGCTGCTGTCAGTGGCTGGACCTGCTTTCAGCTGCCCAATGCCTCAGCCCAGGGAGGACCCTTCTCTCCCTCCTGCTCAGCCCATAGAGAACACATGAAGCAAACAGGAACCTCAAAGTCCTTTGTGAATTTCTCTGAGGGGTTTATTGACCCTGAGCCATCTGCTTGCTTTGAAGGGTAATTCTGCGGTCACACAGTGCATCTGTGCCAGCCCCCCCCAGCACAGGGGATGATCAGAAGCTTGTCTTCGAGTTTAATGATTTTTTTCTGAAAGCATCCTTACAGCAAGCTCCTAAACCAGCAACATTAAAGAAAACAAAATATACATGCACTGAAGTCAAAGGGAGGCAGTGTCAAACCCCAGGGCACGGCAGCACCGAGTAAAGGCAGAGACTTCAGAGCCCAGAGAAGCTGCCAGGAAGGGATGCGCAGCTACCCGCATGGGTGCTCAGGAGGCCCATTGGGTGCTGAAATGAGGTGACTTTTCTTAGGCACCAGAATGGGTCAGAACCTCTCAAGGTAAGAACACATCTCATCCCAACCCAACTGCCCCGGCTGTGCAAAGCAGGACTGCAAAGCAGCAACAACCTTGAACAGTGCCAGGGATGGGGCAGCCACAGCCTCTCTGGGCAATCCCCCAGGCCTGAGAGCCATGGGCTGCACGCCAGTGGCAAAGGGCTCAGCAGGAAACTCTTGTCTGGTGGCTTTAACTCTTGTGTGTGCTCCCAGAGCACCTTAACCCAAATGGAGGGGCTCCAAGCACCAGCCATGGGGTTCAAACAGGTACCATTCCCTTGAATACCACAGGTGGGGCTGGCTTCAGCTCAGCACGGAGCCCCTTTGGTTCCAAGCTCCTGCTGCTGCTGAGGCCGAGCAGTATTGATCCCTGCTAGGGACAGAGGCTGGGGGTCAGACCCTGCTGTGCCTTCAGCCTGGAAACCTGAGCCTGGCTTGATGGAGCTATGAGGTAAGGAGCTGACAGCTGAGCATCCTCTCACCATCACATCCATTAGCGTACAGATCAGGAGGTGAGGGACTGAGGGACCTCTTCCCATTCCTACTGAGAAATGAGCTCTAGCAAGAAGGGCTTTTGAGATTACAGGGGATGAGAATCCTACAGCAGAGAGCACCGCAGCCACCAGAACATCCCGACCTCCATCCTCAAACCAACCCAAAACAGGGCTTTGGGAAAACACAGGGAGGATGCGACTTCCAGGGAACATACTGGGGCAGTCCCACTCACACAGCAGAGTTAATGATACCCATTCAGCTGCCTTGTATCTAGGTGAAGCCCATCCAGATGGCAAGCCTGGCTAGGATGGTCTGTGTCACAGACAGGCTTGAGCAGTGAATGGGAAGCAATTTTACACGTGTCCCCATCTCTTTGGGTGGAGATGGGGGCATGTTTTCTATTCTGGGGGACCTTTCCCCCCCCCGCCCCATGGACCCTGTGGTACATTAACAGGGCAATTACATTACACTGACTCTGTGAAACCAAGTTATGCTCCTGGTGAAGACAGACATTTGGAAAGGTAAGTTCTCTCTGAGGGGACAGGGGCAAAGGCACAGATCAGATATGTACCACATCCAGCAGAAAAGCCAGCAAAAGGAATTGCACGCCTGCAGCGGAGATTCTGCATGTGATGCAAAGGATTAAGGCTGCAGCTATGAAAAACAGAAAAGTAATCACAGGGTTGGTGCTTCAGCACCAGAAACAAGGCACAGTTACCAGGACCAGAGAGCAGCACAAGGACTTCCTTGTGTTCCAAGGCTTTGTCCTTCCCACCCTGCCCATAAACCACTCATGCACTGAATAAAACCCCACTGGGTTCATTTAGAATCATAGAACGGGCTGGTTAGAAAGGACCTTAAGCACACTGATTTCTAACCCCCTGCCATGGGCAGGCACTCAGGGGTACTCACAGAGTCATTCTTCTAAAAGCTGAGCACTCTGGGGGGTTTTGGGGACTTCACAGCTCATCGACCCCAGGAAGATCCCCTACACAGCCCTCCTGTGCCCATGTCCTGGATCTCATCCCCTCCTCCTGCACCACTCCAGCCCTGAACTGAACCTCTGCTGCAGGCAGGCTCCTGCATTCCACACTGCTCACAGAACGTCCCTGCTCTGTGTAATCTGACAGCAAAGTCATGGACAATCATGGAAGGTCAGCAACATGGAGGACACGAATCGTGCTTCTTGCTCTGCTCTTAGAACCCCCTTCTGCACGGCTCTGAAGCTGCCCATGGGTTTTAACCTCAGGCAGAGGGTTCTCCCTGCCGATCCACCATGCCCACCACGTCCCTATGAGAAGTGAAACTGCACCACATCAGGTGCTGAGGGGTTTTGCTCCCAGTAGATGAGGTTAATTCCCATCAAGAGTAGTCCACTGAGAATATGATTTTCTAATACCACAAATTGTTCCTCCAAGAGAAATACCCCTGCTGCCTTATTTGCTGGAGGCAGGCATCTGTTTGGAGATGGCTCAGAGTGGCAAAGCGCTCATTTTAAATCCTGTGACTCACCCTGACTTTGTCACCTAGAGACACAATTAAAAGGATGGGGGGTGAGCATCTTATGACAGCCCCTCCAGCCTCAACCCTGAACGCTTGGAAACCCCCTTGAAATGGGAATACATCCTCCGTGCTGAGAGCTGCTCCTGCAGCAGAGCTCACAGAGATGAGGCCAAAATGTTCGGCAAGCTCAGTGATGCAGTGCTGGGAATTGAGTGTTTGCATCTCCAGATTGGCCCCAAATGTTTCACAGCAGTGATGTGTATGGCACCAGCAGCAGCTGAGAAGCATCACCCGTGGGCTTCCCCCTGCCATGGGCAGGGACACCTTCCATAGAGCAGCTTGCTCCAAGCCCTGTGTCCAACCTGGCCTTCAACACTGC
>JASSUY010033659.1:0-19192 GCA_032466535.1 Forpus xanthops
TGCATTCTTTGGATTCTCCTTCCCATTTCCCCGGGACTGGGGAAGAAAGAGGGGGGAGTGTGCAGAACTGTTTGAGGAGGGCCTCAAACCACGTCAACCTTCCATGTGTTGCTTTCTCCTTCTGATTCCTAGTGGTGCTAATTATGCAATAATTGCATAATATAAACTAGAAATTTCTTCAGAATAGAAAGGTGATGGATGCATTGATGCTCCTCAGAGTGAGGCACAGATGATGTGCACTGGTGGCAAGTTTATCAGTAAGCTAAAATAACAATCAGCACACATAGTTTTCTGTTAAAGTTATGTGCTCCATTATGTAACTGTTACAAGAAACCACACTACCAACACACAACTCCGCTGTACAGCAGCCTACCCAGGACATCTTGATTTGACTGGAAGGCTTCCTGTTCAGTGGACTGCCTCTTGAAAAGTGTCACCACTTGGAGGTCTGTAAAATAAGTGTTTTTTCCTGGGTACCACTCTGCAACAACTCCCCAGGCAGAGGAAATACCAGTAACTACTCCTACTGTCCAGAGACTTAGGATGCAAACATTTGGAAGTAAACTTGCGTCTTTTAGCAACAGATGTGTATTCATCTTGGTGCCTCTGCCCCTTTATTTGTCATTGTCATCAGCAGTGCAGTTGCTACTCAAAAATGGGGGTAGGGTCAAAAAGCAAGACTTGATTATGTATGTTATGTCAGTATTCTGCCTGCGGTTTCCCAGCTAAAGACTGAAGAATACACAGTATCTACTTAGAAACAAGTAAGGAAGACAACTGTTGTGGCCTGACAAACTGCACCATCAGATTTTTTTTGTTCAAGCAGAATAAAAATTAGAAACCCCGATGCCATGGCAGGTGTGCCACAGTGACACCACACAGGCTTCGTGTATGATGCACTAGGACGGATCTGTGCTGAGAGACAACACTGAGGTGACGGTGAGAAGCCCAAAGGCGAAAAAGTGGTGGCAACGTAACGTGCTTTCATGAATTTTCAGGCATGTTGCAACTTCACTTTTCCCCTCTAAGTTCTACTCATAAAAATAGGTCCTTTTCTAGCTCAGAACTGGGGGCAAAGAGTGAGGGAGAATGATGGAAAGAGGAAGAATGCTGGCACAAATCTAAAAATTATGGGGGCTAGAAAGTTGCTGTGCTAGTACTTGTGCATGCACGTAAAGCACAAAAGCGTCTCTTTTCCTGCTGCTGTTCTTCCGCTCCAAGAAACACTGCAAACCACAGCAGACAATCAAGTATTTTGGCAGTAAATGTAACTAAAGACAGGAAACCATTCCCTCACCCTGTAGCAGCTCCCTTGGACGAAAGGCCTGCCCAGAAGTGTAGTGAGGTGCCACAACTATTGATATGTGTGATATCCCACTTGCCTACAGAACCACAGAAAAGTCCAGGCTGGAAGGGACTCAGCATCAACTGAAGGCAGAACCTTAGGTTAGGTTATTCAGAGCTCTGTCAAGTCAAGTCTGAAATATTCCCACCAAGGGAGCATTCACCACTCCTCTGGGCAGCTCATTTTATCGTCAACGGTGGGCAAGGTCCCTTTTACCCATTGTACACATGAAAAGGAGACACCCAGAAAATGGTCCATCCATGCTCACACACCTGCAAGGAAAAGTAGATTGTGGGTCCTTAATGTATCAGGACCAACCAGGAAACTAAACCACCAGATTCATAGGAAATTCTGCACTTCCCTGCAAGAGGAGCAGGCATATGCAGACTCCACTGTATGTCACTTTGTTGTTGTCCATGCAAGAAGACCATATGCTGACAGAGCTACCCATAGACATGTCAGTGTGCAGTTATGCTGGCTTTCCAGCACAAGCACTGCTGATAACCAACTGCATCACATCTAGCTGGGTTCAATCCTCTGCTCTGGCCAACAGAGTCTAGATACAGAACAGCATCTCTCTACAAGGTCTCCAGGCTTCTTACTTGACAGCCTTATTGTAAATTTTATCCCCTGCCTTTTGTTCATGGGCCTGAGGAGTGGGGTGAAAATCCTGCCAGTTACAGGTGACAGTACCATTGACAGACATCAGCCTGGGTACTCAACACAGCACCTCATAGGCAGAATGCTGCTGGACTAGAGAAAGAAGGCCAAAAATGCTTGCAAAATTACATCATCTGTTAAGGATAAGGTACATGGGCTGGAAAAATGGTGCTTTCTTTAGGTATTCTGGAGCACAAGGAAGAAGACCTCTACTGTGGATCAGAAAAGGATGGATAACTACTGCACCTGTGCCAAGATGAGACAAATATTTTGCTTGTGAATCTGAAGAATAAGAGCAGCTTCTAGAGTAAAAGGTACCAGCATGGCTGGAAACATCTGAATTATGGGCTTATAGTGCTATGGAAACATGCTACGCACTATTTAGTCTGAATGTCCTCATAGAGAGCTTCTTTTTCTCTGCCACGTACCAAGCCTATTTTAAAAATTTTAAACATCCTCCCTGCTATGAAGTGCTCTCACTTTCCTCTGCAGCAAGCTGAAAATGACATGACAATAATGCTCACACAGGTCATACAAAACGACTTCCACCACATTGATATAAGGCAGGACATCCTCTATTAGGGCTTGCAAGTGGTAGAAAAGGCAAAGGAGGGAGGGTCCTTCCTCAAACCCAGATTTTCTCTGCATTTGTATGAAATAAATTACCTATGAAAGCAGCAGAAGCAGATAGTACAAAGGAAAAACAACAGGCAAGATATTCAGCTCAGCTGCAGAAGTACATAAATGCAATGGCATCGTCTGGGAAAAGTGGCTTTTTTTCCTAGAGTAAAGGCAGACAACCATCGCTACACAGCAGTCTCCTTTAGCTGAGCTGCATGTCCACCTGATTACTGTTCAGCAGATGTCTGTGCAACCAGGCTCCAACAACTGCCACCCTGTGCAGTAATCTGAGTGGAAAAGCTGATTAAATAGCCCCCATAGACTGGACTGCAGTAGAGTGTTCCCACTACCCAGCTGCAGGTACCTGATTTGATGGTGACAGTGTCCCCACCCATTGTGTTGCACTCCATCAGGGACATCCTGCTTGACACTCTCCACCGGCAGCACCAGGAGCACAGAGTGGCATTGCATGAGCATCCTTCCTCTATCCTCCCTCCCCAGGCCAGGAGAGAAAGACTATTTATGTATGGTACTACTCAAATGCATGCACTCCTGATGTCTATGCTATACCTGTGTTCTTTGCCTGTCATCAACACAAGCCTTAAACCTCACCAGCTGTCAGTTCATCACCTCAGCTGAATGCTGAGTTGTTATGAAGAAAGATCTCGACCTCAGCTGCATGATGCTGTGTGTCTAAAAAGGATCTCTTATTACGCACTTCTTCAAGAAGATGTTTTTAGGGGGGCTATTTAAAGTCTGGCTCATAAGAAGAAAATAAAAATGAAAACCCACCTGTAACCAGCCCAGCTATCAGGCAAAAGCATGTCTGGGGACCAACACTGATCTGCAGCTCTAAACAATCATTACGGCTCATTCACATGAGAAAGATGATTTGTGAAGACTCATTCTGTAATAAAACCTGTGTGCTGCTGATCCAGGGAGGAAAGCACTGGGGAGACCAGTTGATGTGGGCTGTTCTAAAAATATTAGTTTGTGCTGTCATCTGGTGAGAGTATGTCATCCTGTAATCTTGGCATCTGCAGGGACAGCAAGTTTCTGCCTAATTATTGCTGCTGAATCACATGACAAAGCATGAGGTACTAAAAACCATATCTATATAAAACACCACTAGAAGAACACCCAAACCACAAGATCAGACCACTGTCCTGGCTCCAGATGCTGTACATTCACAACACAAGCCTGCAGAGGCAATTCTGGTTTTTAAAGACCTTTTTTCCAGGCTAATAAAAACCCAAAACATAAACCCAGATTTTAAAAGCCACCAAATCCAAAAAGCCCTACTCCCAGAAGGAATAAGCAGTTGTGTTTGCGTGCCAGCTCCTGCGGCCTTCACACAGCAAAAGCCACAGCATCTCTTAAGTCTAGGAGTGGCCCCTGTGTGTATAGGGCTTCCAGGGGCACTATGGCCAGTGAGACTGCACAGGCGGCAGCCCCAGCAGGGTTTGCCCAGCTTTCCTCTTTCTTCCTCCCCAGCAGCCATAAGCACAGAGTTTGCCCCCGTGCCACTGGTGCTTGGCCAGTGAGTGAGAAGCCTGCTTGAAGCAGGCTCCTTGGGAGTTAATAGGCTCCCTCTTCCCAGTGAAATATGCTTTCCACATGGATGTTTTCGTTCAAAGACTAAACTTGGTGAGCGTGACATTCGGCTAGTCACAAAACCACCTTTCAAAACTTTGGCTGCCTGAAACAACACTGAAATGTTAGAAGTGCACCACCTCCTTAACCACTAACCTGTTAGAAATGGAGCAGAAGAATTTGCTGCTTCTGAATTTCCTTTAGATATTTTAAATCCAGCCAAAACCATCTTGGCTCCTTGTAAGAAACCTGCCAGGCCTACCCCTAAAACCTCACTGCCGAACATATGTGAGGAAGAAGCTATGGTACCAAGGCAGTCAGCATCCTAAGGAAGAGGTCCACTAATTCTGATTTCCACATTTCGGCTTCCATAAGCAGAAAAGAAGATTTCTGGTAAAGAACAAAAAGCATATTCCTCACAGCATATTGTTCAGAGCTCTCTAATTTGCAACTCCATACAAATGGAGATCTTTTACTACTTGTTTCAACTTTTAGGATGATGTCGTAGCAAATAGTCATTCTCAGACCTATCACATGTCTTTGGTATGAATTTCACTCAGAAACAGAATGAACACCAATTAACAAACTGGGAAGTAGATCAAACTGATATGGAGTAATGAAATACCAACAGATCTTTTGTTACATTTCCTAGGATTTTGCTTTATGAGAGATGTTAATCATCAAATTGTGCAAACACTGTGCGATGCTGCTATTAGTAGCTTATGCACTCTATTGCTACAATAACAGTAGGAAGGACCAAGATGATGCTAGGGGGAAATGAGTGACTTTAACTGGCCTGTGAAGTGTTTTATTTGTAGTTTTCAAACAAGACAATGTGGCTCCAGCACAGAGCCCAGAGGCATCCTCCTAAATGGCACATTAAAATCTTTCAGAAGATGCAGCTAGATGAGTTTTTCAGACTGCAAAACCAGCTCAGGAAGTTACTGCCCTACTTGCCCTGAGCCATCCTCTACCTCCTGCCCAAGCCCTGCCAGCTTCACTGCCTGCGTGGCACTACTGAAAACTGGATCACTAAAACAATTCAGGTAAAAGAAACTTCTTGGATGGCTGATATCAGAGGAAATGTTGGTCGAAGCGGTAGCTGATCACCAGCTTCTGAACTTGAAGCAGCAAATGTCCCGAAAAGTGAAAAGTCTCCCATAACAATCTCTTTGGGACTACTCTTCCTTGGGCCTTGCTGGCTGAGAAGGTTCATGGAGCAAAGTACAGAGCTCTGGCGAACTGAAGGCTAACAGAGGACCCGTTAATTTCATAATAAAAGGTATTCTAGAGACAGGCAAGGGAATAGTGACATCTTTATTGATAAACAAGCTGAAAAAACAAGGTGATGATTATCTGAGTAGATGGAGGGCATACCCAATGCTTTTGGAAAGCAGGCAGAGATAGAGGAATAGAGACCCAGCCAGTTTAAGGGAAAAATTATGGCTGAGTGAATAAAGCAAATGAAGAGCATATTGATTTTCTCTTCTCCTTGTAAGAGAAAACAAACCAAAACCAAACAAAACCACAAGCCAAACCCAAATTCATTTTATGCTTCAATGAGGAAACTCTGAAAGGATGGGCATGAGCAGCCTCACATGCACAAGGACAGCACAGTGGGACAGCAAAGGCTCTCTCCAGGGACCATGCACAGGTTTATGTGCAGTAAACGTGCACAGCCATAAAACCTACAGTGATGGCATTTTCTGCACAGGTTTCTTACATTCCCTATGAAAAAATTGCAGTTGATTTTCTTAAGAGTAAATCCCCCTCAATACCTCGAGCATGTATAAACTAAAGATCCATTGTTTTGTGTCTTTCTTTTCTTCCTGAAAACTGATTCCAAACTTTCTCTTATTTTGCACAGAAAACACAGCCTTCACTATTTCCAGGTATGCCAATAATCCATTGTAACTGCTTCTGGCTGCCCTCCTGAAACAGATTCAGCATGAGCAAGCACCAGGCTGTTCTGCTCAAAGTGCTCCCTGGTCTTCAAGCCTATAACGATTCATTATGGAGGTCATGAACATTGTCAAAAGAAGACTTTAATTCAGGGGTCCCTACTGCTACAGCAAAGCAAAAAAGTAACTAAGAAAGCAATTCAGAATGATTGTACCTGATGTCACATGAGGAACCCCTACCAAAATATGAGATCCTCTTAGGGAGACAAACTCTCAAGCAACACTGCTTAACAGACAAGGAAGAGTGCTGATGACCCAGCTCAGCAGAAATCATCTGTGCTTGCACCTGATACCAGAGGCACCCCGCAGCAGCCAGTCCACTTATCAGAAAGAGTGAAAGAGGCTGCCACAGATGACTGGACAGTAATCCACCGTGGAGAGCTGTCTCGTTAATAAATCTGTCCTTTGCAGTGAGATTCTGCTCATACAGATGTGTCAGCTCCTCTATTCAGAGGGAGCAGCCTGAAAAAGATCACAGTGGATATGCTTTCTGTGAATGGCACAGGCTGGGGTGAAGAGGCAGCAGAGAGCATTGGTGAAGAGGTAGTGTGCTGTGCCTCCTTCGCACAGCCCAGGCAGGTCTCCCAACAAGCTACTTCTGCCTATACACAGCAAACAAAGCTATGAAAGTAGAATAGCACCCAATTTGCCTGTGCCAAGCAAAGGTGTCAATAACATCTATTTTTTAGGCCCTGTCTGTCAGACAGTACTGTTAGATGTCTCACAGTGATAAAGTTCCTACAGCCTTTCTTCATGTAAAAAGTGCTCTTAAATCCAAACATCTCGTGCACTTGGGGGAAGACAGACCTGGTCAGCAAGTGCAACCTTCTGCAAAAAATGTCAATTATTTATTTTTTTTTCCCCTTTCGTTAAGCTCTTCAGCACTGGCACTAAAGGAAAAACAGAGTTCAGCTGCAGCCCTGGCCACAAGACCACATGCAGGGCCCTGATATGCAGGGTCAGCGTCACAGGGTGTCCTCTACAGCTCACCTCTGCAGCCTATCTCCTGGCCATGCACTGAAACGCTCTTGCTTTGAGTGCGAAGATGTGAAAGAACCAGAGGAAATCCTCCCACTGACAGAGAAAGGACTGCACAAACCAACCGCTCCACTGCTTTGCAGAACTGCCTAAAGGAGGACTCCTGTGCAGTCCTGTTCTCCCTCACAGACAGCAGATCACAGCACACACCTCCTGGGGTACTCCATACACACAAGACATTCAGGAGGTTCACCACTGCCACTCACCTACTGCAAAGCTTCCCCTTGAACATCTAACTGTAAAACACAAGAATGAATACTCAAAGATGAAAGGGGCAGATTAAGAACCGTAAGTGAAAGACACCAAGTCCTTTCCATCCTTCATCTAGAAAATTAGAGAGTTGGAAGTAAGCTGCAAAGTGAATGAATACCTTGTTTAACCTCACCACTGGGATACTCTACATATTGTTCTGAAGTTAATAGAACACTTTCAATTATTTATAGCTAACCTTTTATCCTACTATATTTTGAAATCTACTCCCTTATACTAATAAATAAACAAAGGAGAAAGGGCACTTTTGTGTGCACCTACCCTATGAGTCAGCGAATATCTACGTGTGAGCATGCAGAGGTATAGGCAGAAGACTGCAGAATCACAAAGAGATGACAGAAATAATGTTTACAAGTTCAAATGCCCCCGGTTGTGGAAAAGAAGCAACGGAAAAAAACAAAACATTCTGGAAGAAATTAATCTGAAGAAGGCTAACTTTGAAAAGCACCAACGTCAGAACCCAAACCTACAGACATTCACTTGGTGGACTGGAGTCCAAATGAAATTGATACCCACCGCAGGCCCAGGGAGGATGAGCCAACAATTTTAGTGCATTTAAAACATTAAACCCATGACATTCCTGGGATCAGGATCTCACCTTTGCTATTTCATTATTTAATTCCTCCATTTACTGGTTGTTTAGGGGTTATTTTCCCCAAGAAATACAATTAAAAACCCCCAAACTGAACAGTTTTGCTAGCAAAGCAGCAGTACAACTCTAGTTCAGCCCAGATCTGTTCCACACTTCTTACCCTCAGTGCATGCACTGATCTTGCAAAGACACTTTTTCTCCTTCCCTGTATTAACACTGCTCCACTGACCGCTCTCTCCCTATGTAACACATCTTGGCTACACGTGGCATCAGCTGCAGAGGAGAATCCATCTGCTGTGACTTCAAAGACTACGAGTCGGAGCTCTGTGATTCCTAAACCCCACAAATACTCCACCTTGGTTTGCCTGACTTGTCATCATCATTTCTCATGCCTAAATTAGGAAGGACGCAAAGCATCAGATGCGTGCTGACAGTGTTGCAGCTGAACAGCTTTTATAGCTTAGCATCGTTTTCCCTCCACACCTCCAAATGTTTCTTGGTTGTTCCTGCTGCATACCAACACATAGCAAGCCATCAAAAGCCAAATTAATATTATTAGTGTGCACTAATTATTAAGGGTTTTGTGCAAACTCCAGTAAAACTAAGGAACCAATTATTTTACCACATCTATGGGGCACTGACCTGTTTGCCCATTTTCCCTGTTCTCAAAGATCCTTCAGCCTGGTACCCAACTCTGTGATGAAGCCTGTTTAGCACCAGTGAAGTTCCCCACATTCAGACTGACAACGTTCTGAGCTGAGATGAGGGAATCAAAGTTAAAGTCCAGCCCATCTGCATCCATGAGTTCACTGCGGATAATGGACTCCATGTCACACTCCAGGCTCCCATTGAAAATATCCAGGTCCAAGTCACTTGGGAATTTCTCGTGTCCCATCACTGGGAGGTTCATGCTAGAGGAGTACAAAGAGGAGCCTGAGAGCGGGTCAGAAAGCGTTTGCATAGACTGATTGATAGGTGACTGCTGATGTTTGGTAGATCCTAGGCTGTTAGAATCACTCAAGCCTATGTTACTGATGGAACTGGACAAGGCACGGCTGCCACTAAGAGATGAGTTGTGGGACTGGTGCTGGTGGTGGGACAGGCTCTGATTGACCAGACTGCCCTGGTTGGACTGCGCGGCGAACGACATCATGGGGTCATTGCGGAGCATTATATTCCTGCGGGAATTCTGGGCAGACACAGCTGTGCTGGCTTGTGACATGAGTGGGTCAGACTGTGTCATCATGACATCACTGTGAGTAAGTGCATCAGAGGCAAGGAGATCCTGCAGCGTCTGGTTGTTGTAATGAGAAATGGAAGAGAAGGTGGTCTGCTTGTTCTCCTGAATGGTCTGCATGGGCGACTGGCGGAGGGAATTCAGGGACGATGGCCCGAACACTGTGTTGTTGAAACTACTTGACGGGGAACCCAGCCCTGAACCTTTGGAACCATAAGGAAAACTGGAGCTTCTCTGCATCATCCCTCCCGTGGGTGACTGCTGGGAGGGAGGAAGTGTTATATTGTCTAAGAGATCATCCATGAGGTTATCTGTCAGTCCATCGTTCAAATTCATTGTCCCAGCCATATCAGTCAACCTAGGCAACTCCACAGTACATGGTTTGTTTACTGAAGGAGACAAACTCGACGGACTACTGTATAGCATGGGAGAAAGTGGAGCATCATCATCTTGGACATCATCTAGTTCGGTGCTTGCCAAAATTGGTGATAAGCGGCCACTGATCGTACTGGCATTGGAATTTGTACGGGAGCGAAAATCTGTCCATGCATCCAGCTCGTCGCTGCTGCGGGAGGTGGGACTCCCTGGCCACTTGGAGAGCTGAGAAGGGCTGTCCTCGCTTGTCTCCTGGGCGGTCTGCAGAGCTGCCTTTTTCTTAGCCGCTCGCCCTCTGCTCTTTGTGTATTTGTTGCTGTTGTCCATTGACACAGCGCGCCTCCGGGGTGCCTTGCCACCTTTCCCACCATCTGGATTGATCATCCACCAAGAGCTTTTCCCGGTGCCTTCGTTCTGCACCCTGACAAATCGGCTGTGGAGTGACAAGTTGTGCCGGATAGAATTCTGCAGGAAAGGAACAAAACAAAACATCAAGACTGGCACCCCACTTCTTTTGCTGCCCAAATCTCAATCATTAAACCAACAACATATGAAAATAACAACATGAATAAAAGCATTAGACTCTCCTGGACATCACTAAGGGTTTCTTGGGTGGTGAACATGGAAAGGCTGGAGTGTGACTGCAGCATGCCAGCATGCTGCTGTAAATAAGTCCCATGCTTGCACTAGTTATGTGGACACCCCTGGTATCCATCTCTACATTCCCAAAAGCTGCATCCTAAGGAAAGGAGCATGATGGCTCCACTCCTGTTAGCAAGGAGCTAGATGCTGCTCCCTTACTTTTGACTCAGGACAGACCTCTATACTATCAGCAATCTTCCCATCAGTTCCTTGAAACAAAAATTACATAGGCATAGCAAAAATCTGACTGGAGGTATAGTCACACTCATCACAGCCTTTGCAAATGTCTTTTTAATTCTTCATGGGCATCTGTTGTGTATTTGTTATAATAATTCTTGAGGAAACTGCAAGTGCTGTTGCTCTTCTCCCACAGGCACTCTGTGCATGAGTAAGCTGTACTCTCTCTCTTGATTAGAGGCACCAGAATTATGCCTGTACTGCAGTAGCTGGCCAGCTGTCCCCTCACTATATTATCCTCATAGTCTTCAAAACAAGATGTGACACAGCATACGACAATATCCCTGTCCCTGTAAGCTGCTAGATAATGGAGTTGCGTAAAATTGATGTACACAGTTGGATACCCTGCACAGTATAAGATGCTACAAAACACAGTACTTTTGAGGCGGCCTATGCACTGCCTGCTCTTGCCTATTACCTGCTTGCACTAGTCAGCAACAGCTACCATCCAAAGCCTATGCTGGCTCAAAACGATGATGATCATCTCAGAATGAGAAAAGAGGCCAAGAAAACCAGTGCACAGTACCCTAGTGAAAAGACTCCAGTTTTAAACCAAAATAACTGACATGAAAATCCCACTCCACTCATCCTGCTGATCTAGGGCTTAAAATATGGCTCAAAGAAAGGAAAGGCAAGTAGCATTTGTTAGTGAGAATGCTTCCAGGTTTGGGTTGTTTTTTCTTCCATGTGCAAGGCCAAAGATTTTTGGAGCTATCCCATATTCCTTTGACAAAACAGATATGCTATTTCTCCAGGTTAAAGATGTTCAAGTTTAAAAAGTCACGAGTCCTTTTTTCTTAAATTTTGGCAATTACCAGGTATATTTATGAAGAGGCAAAAAAATCACATTTGTTCTACCAGCATGCTTTAGAAACACAAAGTCCACAGGACCATAGCATAACCAAACCATCCAGAGTAAGCGCCCTTCATTTACAAACTACTGAAAAAATTCCAGAGTTAAATGAGGAAAGAATGCATTGATCAACAAATTGTTCAAAAGCATCTTGACATTTGCATCCTTAGGAAAAATGGATGTTTGACATAAGCGAACTGGAGATGTGTTTGATGTACAAAGCAATACAGCCCAGCTTTTTTTAAACAATTCCTTTCAGTATGAAATGTCTTTTTTCTCCCTGTTAAGTGTTGTGTTTTTTGTCAGATTGTGAAATGGAAAACACGCCTGAAGTTCTTCTCACACGCAGACAGCAGACGCGGTTGTGATTATCACTTAATGAAAAGAGAAATCATATGGACCACGGTTCAAAATAGCAACTGTTATGTTTTAAACAATTTGCACAAAACAACAGACCAGACTTTGCAGACATACTCGAGAGAAGTTTGAGTCAGTGCCTCAGCTATAAACTTGTCCTTTTCTAAGGGACTTTCATGCCATCAAAATATAGTGGATTGAGTTGCAGTGTAATAGCTCTTCAGTCTAAGGAAGGAAAGAGATATTTATTATTTAACTTGTGACATTTTAACTACATTTTGAGTCTGGCAACAGTCTGGTTTACACTTCTAATAAGTCAGTACCACTGTCTACTTGCTCACGCTTCTCTCAACTGGCAGGAGAACGGCTATTTTTTAAATAAATACAAATGCTGATACTCCTGCTTGTACCGCATCAGTGCAGGTAGCTCTCACATCCATCCCCCAGGACTTTCATGGACAACCACTTGTGAGAACATCTGCCTGGAGATCTCTCCTCATAAAGAGCCAGCAACAGGATGAGGACAACCAGAGCTAGACCACAACACATAGCTATAAGAGCTATACAAACCATGCTGCTCCCCACCTATAAATGCTGGGTTTAAGAATACACACCACTTTAACTCCTTCTCATGACAAAAATCTTAGAAAACACAGAAAAGAAACACCCAATGTGGCATACACAGTGTGCCACATAGCTTCAGATACAAAAACACTCAGCCAAAGTGCCAGCAGCTAACGGTTCTCAACCTCTAGTATTCTTATCATAAAATGGCTTATTTGTGCTGGTGGTAGCTGTAGCATGAAACTACTTAGTCTAAACCCATGAAAAGTCCTAAATGGTAAAACTGTGAGACTGAGGCACCTTCCAGGATGAGGGTCCTGCATGTGTGGATATGTGTAGGCACAAGTGTAATTTTCTTCTTATTATATCTTTTTACTCAGTGTTGGCATTGCTCAAATAATAATGTAATAATACTTCTGCATTGAAAATTGGTGGTTATAAAAAATCCCAGCAGTTTGTTTTCCTTTACATTAAGCAATATGCTACTTACACTCCAGCTTCTGTTTTTCTTTACTTTCCTTCTGTAGGAAGATTGTTTCCTTAAGCGCAATTATGGGCCAATTTATTTTTGTATACCCTATCTCCACCCTCTGTTCAAATACTGCCTTAAACCCCACTTCTTTCACATAACCTCCTCCGCTAACCTCTTCAGCAACAGTATCTGAGTTTCTTGGTTTCTCCTTGTGTTGGATGCTCTGCCAAATCAAATTAAGGCTGGATCCTATTATCCTTTCACATGCAAGTTTTGCGACAGGAGTCACCAAGACTGACAACTCACATTAGTAAAGGCTGCTGTGCTGTGCTACCAGGCTGCATCAGATGGAAATAACTGTATTTTCTACCTGGTTTTGGAGGTGTCAAATAATGTTCCATCTGCTTAAATTATAGGAAAATATCATGGGACAATTTTAACTCACAACCACATGCATTAGTAATATATGACCATGCGATAAACCATAAAGGAGGTGGGGAAGCAAAGAAAATACATCTTATGAAAATAGAGTTAATCATTTGAACCTGCTGCTGATCAAATTAATCAGGTTTTCTCTTTGACTTATGTAGGGGAGAGATTAGGCCATGATGATGGAAACATAACACATTTTTCCATGCCAAAATACAATGAGAAACTTTAAAAGATCTATAAAGGAACTTCCATCATCTGCCCTGGAGACCATATGTAGATGGGACAGATGCTAGCCAGGCTGCCGACACCTTGGAAAGAGCTCAGATACCACCGATGGGTGCAACATGTGGACTGTACAAGAGCAGAGTAGAAAAGAAATACGATGAGCTCCTCCCTTTATTAGTGTTACTATTTATACTGGACTTGAAGAATGCTGTGTGCTCTGCTAAGAGGCAGAAGCCCAAGGTTCCTGCAGATATGATCAAGAGCACCCCATATGGCAGTGAGCCCAGACTAGCTGGGTCCCAGTCCCCTGGGGAAGTGGTCCTGCAGGGAA
The DNA here is from genome assembly GCA_032466535.1 of Forpus xanthops. Taxonomy (NCBI): domain Eukaryota; kingdom Metazoa; phylum Chordata; class Aves; order Psittaciformes; family Psittacidae; genus Forpus; species Forpus xanthops. The sequence continues at coordinate 13,806 of JASSUY010033659.1, forward strand.
AAAATGACCTGCCAGGGAGACGAGGAAGACCTAGGGCTGAGGAATACACGAGGCAGGGCAAGTGTTGAGTGAGCAGAGGGTGGCTTAGTGCCACAGGGAAGCAGTGCTACTACCCTGCATGGGCTTAGGCTGATGGCTTCAGGAGGAGGGGTGCAGTGGGGTGGGTGCCCACTCATAGCCAGGGCAGCAACACGAGGGGTAAGCTTCCCCAAACTCAGGGCCATGCTCTCAGCTTTCACTAATGTTGACCTGCTACACGACATTTTGTTCAGTTAATGCTCCTTGAGGGAACCAGCCACATTTTGCTCATGAAAATGAAATAAATAAAATCAACTACCATGTCTTAATTACACACATCTCCCTTGATATTCTGATATGACTGCAAATGGGTAAACTCCCAGGGAGGACACTCAAACATTCCCAAAATGCCGTATACCTCATTTGGTACGAACATTTGAAAAAGAGCCTCTCAGGGAAGACAGAACTGCACATTATTTCAACACTCAGGCCGGTCAGGCAACAGCAGCAAATGCTTGAGCCTTTAAAATGGAGAAAATTCCCCCTTCCTCTGCCTGTTTCGGCCTCTTCCAAGCCATGTTTACCTTGTGGAGCCTGTCCATTAACTCAGACACCAGCTGCAAGTGCTTTCACTGCAGTACAGAGTCTTTTTTGTCTGGGAGCAACATGTGGTATCAATTTATCATCCTCAACAACGCAACAAGGAATCCACTCGCTTTAAAAATAAAAAGAATTGTGTAACTTAACTCTTAAAAGCCCTCACTTAAAAAAAAGCAAGCCTAAAGATTAGCAAAATGAGGTGCAGCTGGTGGCTGCCAAGTCCAAGTTACACACTGGTCTGGTTTTATTTCAGTGTTTTCTAGCGAGTGGCTAATTTGTTATTTCAAATACAGGCTCCTAAACTGTAAAGTTAAGGCTAGAAATCAAAAGCAGTTGTTTATTTTAACAAGTGGGATACCAGGATATGACAGGAGAACAACAAATGTTATCTGCAGACCCATAAATGCTGCTAATGCTCACTTGAGAGAATTATACTTTATTTTATACTGTATTAATATATTTAATGTTCTAATTTCACCATATGAAGTTATGTGTTGGCCACACAGTAGGGAAAGACATCAGATCTAACACCACTGAAAAGAAGCCATGAAAATAACTCCAGTTTATCAACCTCCACTGACTGCAGGGAGCCCTTCTTCCCCATGGCTCTGCTTGCTCACTTGAATTTCAGCATCCAGCCTGTGTCACCTTGCTCAAAACATTATAGTACAAATCTTCTATTAGGTGAACACTCCTACAGAGGGCCTCCACTAAAGCTTATTTAAGAAAAGCAAAATGAAACAAACTACTTTGTTTACATTCAGCTATTGCTGAAATAGGAAGTTGTGAATAATCCCAGCATATTTTGCCCACCCGTGCAGACCACTGCCTTCTCAAGAAGTAACTCAAAATTTGCTTCAACTACCAGTTTTACATTTTGTTTACTTTAAAGTCCCCAACAAGATTCAACTGCAAGTAATCAAGGAAATAGTGACTCCAAATGATTAAAGTTGCCAACTGTGTGCACATACATGGGAATTTCTGGTGAAAGGGACTTGCAAGTCTGTGCAAGATCTTCAGGAAGCATCAATCTGTTGGTTCCATAGTCATTTTCTGCCTGGCTCTGTAAGGGTGCAGTGCTGCTCTTTCTCAAGGAACTCAGAAATCCCCAATCCAAAAAGGTCTCAGAATTGCCACCTCTTACCCATGAGTTCTTGAAAACTAGAAAATTATATATAATTTCATAAAGTAGTGAGGGTGCTCTGGAAATGCACCAGAGCAAATGCAAGAACTAAACCATAAAGAAAGTCCTCCCACAATACCCATCCAGCCATGTTGCATCTATATATACGTTTTTCCATATAAAACCAAATATGATGTATTCCACAGGCTGTTATACTCTTTCTAAGTTACAGAAATTGTGGGGAGACATTAGGCAAAGTACACACAGAAAAAAGAAATAATTCTTGACACCCAGTTTTTTTCTATACTTGATGTTTGGTATTATCTGCAAGTTCCCAAGCAGCTCCTGCAAATCCCACCAGCAGAAGCAGGCGGTGAGAGTGCACCAGGGTCCTGCAGGGTACACCCCTTCACACCTGGCTAGCAAAGGCCACCATCCTCACAGTCCTGGAAAGCACAAGCAGGGTGACACAGACTCAGCCCTACTCAAGCATGACCTCCTGCAGGAAAAGGGAGGAAAACATCCCTACAGATTTAGGGAGAAAAAGTTAGCTCAGCATCTGAAGGGTAACTCTATGAATTCCCCTCCTTATCCTGTCTTCAAAGGAGTATTGCTGACCTTGGTGGTAAGGGAACTGCCAGAACAGGCCGTCGCTACAATTAGCTCTTTGACTGTGTCTCTGCTCATCATTCCCAACCCCTAGGAAGAGCAGAAAGCCTTGAGGGATATTAAAGCCCCCGGGAAAACATGAAGTGCAGCAAAGATTTATTCTCTGAAATGTGCTGGCTCAGATAGGAAGGCAATCCATGGATCTGCCTCCATTCTGCACGCAGGGCGCCATGCCGTGCCAAATTACAACAGGTGAAGGTGATTAGCACAGGAAAACAAGCCCTCCCTAACAACACGTGCCTCACTCCCCACTACCCCAGCTGCTCCTTGCCACAAGGACAGTACGCAAGCCATGTGCCTGCCAAGGAGGTTCATGTTCTCCGTTTTGAAAAGAAAAACATGTCGGTGCACAGAGCTATGGGAACTGAGTTACAACTTTATCAAGTTTTTAATTAGAAAAAAAAAAAAACAACCTTAACAATTAATTCTAGCAAAAACGACTCTACATCACTCTTTGCAAACAGTGATATTGCAAATCACTATGCTGACGCAAATAAAACTCGGCTGAAAATATACACTGCCTGGAAATTGTCTCAGAGCATCATGCTTCCAGTTAGCAGAAAAATCTCCAGTTATTTTACAGTCAGATATCCTCTGACCGCAGGAGGACTCTAATAAATAACATTTGTTTTGCTGTGAGCAGAGCATGCCGGTTGTCATGTATTTTTTTCCACTGGGTGTTTGGAAGTCAGGAAGCAGAGAACGAGGGAAATGCTGATACTTTTAACTAATGCAGCTGCAGAGCAAGAACAAGGCTGGTCTCTTCAGCAACTCCTCTCAGCATCAAGAGACAGGTACTCCAGGCACCATTTGCTATAGGAACCCCCTTAAAATATAAAGTGTTGCATCTGCATGCTATACCCATGCTTTTCCATGTTAAAACAGGATTTGGGAATCAGGAGGCAAGCTCCAACATCAGGAGGGTGCTAAAGGCACCTTATCAAGAGCTGCCTTTTTTACTCACTTTCACACACTTCATCTCACAGCTGCCCAAAATTGAAGAACTCAGTTGACTTCCATCAAAGGATTTAACTTAGTTATCAGCCGGCATTTACTTTAAGGCATGGCTCTTGCAAGGTGCTGATTTGTGAAAATCCCAAGGCACCTCAGTGCAGGCTTGACTGAGACATGAACACAGCAACAAAGTGGAAGACGTTGCCCCTTACTGAACTTAAACCCAAGGAGTTGCATAAAAAAAGGTTGCAACAGACATAGACAACTGAAGCTTTGCAGACCCAAATCAAAGCAGTTCTCATTTCTGTTCAGGACTGGGGTCACCAACACCTTTATTTCTTAATGGCAAGACCCAGCCTTTGAAGAATTTTCACTGTAGGAACTTTGGGAATGACACCACTCTGTGCCCGTGGAGCCCTTTCAGCACAGCATTGCTGCATTTTCTCCTTCTCTGTGCCGCAGAGCCCCACGCAACTAATCAACCCAAATATACATACAGTGTCATAAAAACAGCTACCACTGTCAGCACAGCCCCAGTCCACCAGCTGCTGAAGCTACTGGAAGAGTCCTCACAAACCTCAGTGGTCACCCAGCTAGACCTCAATGAAAACCATGCAGTTTTACTGTGAGGCAGACTTTCACCCCCCAAGGCTTGGGGTTTCTTTTGCTAGAAAGAACAACTAGAAGGAAAAAAATAAAAATGCCTCTGTTTTTTGTTTCTTAGATGCACAGATCCCAGCACAACCCTCACGTGGCATTGTGTAAACCAGAGTGCTCAGCTTTATTTTCGTTCATTCTCAGCATATGGCCGTTACTATACATCGACTATTTAGAAACATGTATGGGCGTTCTTTCATGCCTTTAAAAATAAATGTGAGTGATGCTACAGCTTATAATAATTCACTAAAAATAGTAGCTTCCCATGGAAGATCACAGAAGACTCTCACTGCTGAATCACCTATTATAATCTTCATTTTTTGACATTTTTTCATGGTCATGTGTTGATTTTTTTAACACATCCTAAGCCTGTGAAACACAACCAGACCAGCAATAACTTCCACCACACAGTGGCAGGGAAAGAGTAAAATCTGTGTGCATGGAAACAGCCTTCCAGGGCTCCTGCCTTGCTGAAGCGCAGGGCTGCCTTGCACGTGGCTCAGTGAAGTGCTAGCTCTGAAATAATAGATTGTTAAATACCCAGGCTGGATTAATTGGAAGTGTTGAGCTGCGCATATTAAATTCCAAATCTGGTGACAGTTACGACTGACGTGTGACTGATGAGAGGAACAGATCTGATATGCTGTCGCCTGACTGACTTCAACCAGGCCTGAGCAAGCTCTTCAACAACCAGCACAGGCATCTGAGACCTTCTCACAAGAAGGTCTTCAAGCAATCTCCAGAACAGCCCCTGGCATTTCTGCTATGTAGACTAATTTGAAACAGGACCCCTCGCCTGCGCTATTTTAAGCACATAATTAGTTTATTATTGAACCTGAAGATACTATCTGCTTAAAAAGTGCATTTTAAAATATGATGTGCTTCAGTTGGCAAATGACCTGGCAAAGGGACGGGCCCTGGTCCATGCATCCAAGCACCAGGGGAAGCCAGGGACACACCTAAGTATGACTCTCAGTGGGTCTGACCCACTGGTTTTTAGGGGATAAAACCTCTTGGGAGCCTCATGGGAAGGGCAGCCTGTGTAGAAACACACAACCGCAACTCCAGATAGTCACAGAGTTACTGCAGTGCTGGTGTGGACAGGGTGTGAATTAGGAGATGAGGGACAAGCAAATGGAACAACTTGAAAAACAGGTATCTCCTCCTTCAAGATTCAGGACTGGGTAGCTGTGGCACTACCAATAAATACCTGCACACTCTTCAAAACTGGCAGTTGTAAAATATTAATGTCTTTTGAAAGCAGAAAGTGATTAGTTTTCCTTTTGATGTACTCCAATGCTCATTCTGCTTTGGTCCCAAGAACATATGGATCCTCCCTAGCCTCTCAGTGTCGTACAATTTGCTA